>JAQNDB010001647.1:0-46449 GCA_029204045.2 Tillandsia leiboldiana | reverse complement strand
ATTGACTTCTTTTCTTGGATTGCAATAAACAAAATGATGAAGGTATTCACTTGTGTCAATCCAAGTATGCAATGGAGTTGGTTAAAAAGTTGACTTAGAAAATTCGAAGGATTTTCCGACTCCAATGGGAACTAGCCACAAGGACTTGGAAGTGAATCACATAGTGAGAATGTAGACGAGAAACTGTATCGAAGTATGATTGGAAGTCTACTTTACCTCACGCTAGTCGCCCGGATATATCTTTTGGTGTTGGGATTTGCGCGAGATATCAATCTGCACCAAAGGAGGTTCACCTGAAAGCGGTGAAAAGGATCATCCGGTACATCAAAGGATCAATTAATTTCGGAATTTGGTATCCTATGGAAACTAGTTTGGATATTATTGGATACTCAGATGCCGATTGGGGCAGGATCAGGGATGATCGGAAAAGCACGAGTGGTGCATGCTTCTATCTTGGCATTGCCTGTTGCATGGCACAGTAAAAACAGAATTGCATAGCACTCTCGACTGCCGAAGCGGAATACATTTCAGCGGGTGTTGTTCAACCCAACTCATTTGGATGAAAAGTGTGTTGAGCGACTTCCGATTTCAGCATCTTCGGTAACAATTCTTTGTGACAACACTAGTGCTATAAACATTTCCAAAAACCCTGTGTTGCACTCTAGAACAAACACATTGAACTTAGATATCTTTTCTTAGAGAGCTAAGTTGAATCAAATACTCTTCAACTTTCATATATTCAACTGAAGATCAATTAGCTGACATTTTAACAAAACCTTTGGATCAAAAACGTTTTATTCATTTCGTAAAGCAATTGAATGCTTTCCTTGAAGTAAACTTCTTTTTGAAACTTTTGCTTAGGTTAGGTTTTGTTTTTGTGTTTTTGTTCATTATCTATGTTTATACATAGTACATTAATTGAGCATGTGTATTAATTGACTTTACTTGCATCCTTTTATTCATTTAGAAATTATTATGCTTTAGATATCATATATTTCATTTGATGCAATGATCATTTATTCAATTAACTCATCTTTGTTTTGATCAAGTCAATTTCTCTCTCGATGATCTCTTGGTATAGTTTTTATCTTATTTGACTGTTTAGGAGTATGAATCGAGATCAATATTTGGTTGAATACTTTATATCTTAAATAATTGATAGCCAATTGAGGGGGAGTCAAGAAAAAGTAAAATGCTCAAAAGATGTGGAAAGAGTTACATCCCAATGAGGAGTGTGAAAACTACCACCACATGGAGGAAAGAGCTACCACCTCGGTCGTCCGAGTACTGTGTGCAGCTACCACATGAATACCAAGCAAGGTTTTTCAAGTTTTGATTAATAAATGCATGTTGAAATACTTGACTCTGTCAAATTTCAAGGTTGGTATAAGGTGGGATTTTTAAAGAAAGATGCTCAAAGAGCCACTCTCTTCATAATTGACTAGATATATTATCTAACTTATCGGGATTTTAGACATCATATTGATCTTTGTATTTCATTTCTTTACCAATTGATGATTTGATAAAGCATTACTCAAAGATCAATTAGATGTAATTGAAGTTGTTCAACTTTAAGGGATTTAATTTTTATAAATTTGCGTTTCGTTTTGGATTATTGATAGATTTGTATAATCTATTTCTTGTTGTATGAAACGATGATTTTTGTTTAAAGTTGATACACAAAAGTGCTCACAATCTTTTTCTGGTTTTTCTTGAATTTCTCTGAAATTTCTAAATAAAAAGTTGAGCCGATCCGGATTGGACCTGCCGATCCGGCCCGAACGCAGATATTCTTCTGCGGGCAGGCGATCCGGATTGGACCTGCCGATCCGGATCCCGAACGCAGTTTTTCACTGCGGGTAGCCGATCCGGATCGCAATCATGAACTGATCCGGATCGCGGCTAGGGTTTTATAAAGAACAAAAGGGTTTTTGATTTATTTTACTCCAATCTTTTGTTCCAAAGTTTCCAGAGCTTCTCTCTCTAGATTTCATCCATCTTGGAAGCTTCCAAACTCAAGTTCTTCAACTCCAAGTAAGTTTTATTGATCAACTCGGTTTTTCACCGTTTGTTATTTATTCCTCAAAACGTGATGAATTCCTTGTATCGATTTCGTTTGTGGATGGTTTTTGATCATTTTCTTTTGCAATAAGAACTCTAGGTAGATTAGTTTTGATTATATGCTAGGTATTCTCAAGATAAACGAATTTTTGGTCTTCGATTTCAAAGAATTCGGTTTTAGGGCATATAATAGGAATTTTTGAAAATCATGCAATTGATCTATTTTTAAAATTCCTTTTGCAAAACTCATTTGATTTTTAGTCTCTCTACACGATATGATGTTTTTGGTACAATTTTTCTAATTTTGAAAATTAACAATTTTTCGTTGTTCCTGATTGTTGCTCACAGGATTTTCTTCTCACAAGAAACCAATAGCTATGGTGATCACGTGGATCATTTTTCTTACTGGCTGCTAGTTCTACGAGAGACACTGTCAAGCCCAAGAGGGCAAAGAAGGCTAAGAAAGCGAAGAAAGCTAAAGATGATTCCGATACAGAATCTGAAACGGAATCAATTGATTGGGCTGAACTGCAAGTTGAAGCAACGACTGTTCCCACTGCTTCAAAGGAAAAGCACCTGCAGAAACATCGAAGGCTCCGCCTACTGCTGCTGAGAAAGGCAAAGCTCCAATGGAAGAAACTTCTAGGAAGACAAGAAGAAAAATGTTGCTCGCAAAAGAGGGAGTGCTCAAGGAATCTCCATTGAGCAACCGTTGATAGCCAAGCACCTCCAAAGACTTTATCAGCTCGGCTAGAATAAAGGATTTTAAAACAGGAATGCATTGGAGAAAAGCATGTTGATGTAAAGCCTTAAAGGAGCGTTCTCGCATTTGGGACTTTGTTTGACCAGATAGGTCTTGCTCCCATTTGCGACTTCCCGAGACCACTGGGTATTGTCTTCACTCAGTGAGAATGTTTTATCAGAATGCTTGCTATCTAGTTGATCAGGAGAGCGGACGCCGAGACTTTCAAACATTGGTCAAGAATGTTAAGATCAAAGTGACGCCCCAACTGATTGGAGAGGTATTAGGGATGGACGCCCGAGTCGATGGCACTCATTACCTGAAGAATCAAGTCTTCAACACCTACTCCTGGAGAGTGGTAGTTGATGGAATCTGTCTTCCAGATACTCGGACAGGAAACTCCGTTTTCCTCGAAAGAACTACTACGACCAAGTACCGCTTCTTAAACTTAATTGTTTTATGATGTCATTCCAAACATGAACAAAGGTTCTTCGGTGGGATAGAATGATATTCCTTTATCTACTTGGAAACCCACAGCAGCAATGGGAGCTAACTTAAACATTCCTTACGCCATCTGGACAAAGATGGCGCGATATGTGGAGCATGCTCATCCTTCAGAAGACTAATACCTTATCAATGATCATCATGCGCATTCTTCGCAAATTTAAAGCTGACACAAATGCAAGTTCCTATATGCACAGTCTAGGAACGATCAATGAAACAACAATTGTAAAGTCTCTCTCGACGAGCCAGATGAACCTAATACCTCCTCACCGGCAACGAGCACAACAACAACAAGCGACAACCTCTGCACCGGCAGCAACTCCTCCAGTCCAACCAGCACATCCACACAACAAGCACCTCAATCAACTTCTGAAGATGATGCATCTGTTACCTCAATCTATAAAGAACAGCAAAGGCTCTCCACGAGCAAGAACGTTATCAAATGAACTAATTGAGGTAAGGAAGAAATAGAAGGTAAATAAGAATCAATCATCAATGAACAAGCAATTAAAGAAAATATTCCAAAATCTCGCTGTATCAGTTCAAATGAGTCTGAATAATCCTATCCTTCCAATTTCTGTTTATTATGCATATGTTTTAAATCTTTCTTTTGTGCAGGTCTTTAGTTTTAGTTTTAGTTTTTAGTTCTCAAACTTGAATTGTTGACCATTCTCTCCATTTCTGTATTTTGGCTTAGTTTGTGACAAAAAGGGGAGAGAGAGTTTAGAGAGAACCTGAACAATGAGAATTTGAACAATGATGGTACTTGAACAATGATTGTCACGCCCCGGGTGAAAACCAGAACCCGGGGCCCGTCCACAGATCCGCCGTGCACACGGTATTTCCCGTGTACACGAAGCGTCGGTAACCTGCTCAGATAAAAAGATATAAAAAGAGCAATAAAAATAGAGCTGAACTAAAACTAATACATCTCAGACTGAAGCTGGAAATAAAATACAATACATCTGTATAAATGATACATCAGTCTCTCCCAGCTCACAATAAAAAAAAATACAACATGCTGGCAAAAGCCAGTCCCAAAAGTGAAAGTACAACCGTCTGAGGAAAACATGGGTACACCAACAGTCCAGCTAATACGCTCATCCTGCCTCGAGATCTATCTACTCAGCCGTCCTCTCTCCTCGACCCGCCACTGAAAGCCCAGTAGCACCCGCAGAAGACACTGCAAAACAAGGGGAAAGAAAAAGAGGAAGAAGAATGGGGGTGAGAACTACTAGTAAACCAGTAGCCTCCCCTAGTGGGTAAAACCTCAACTCTGACACGCCCACTAGGTCTACCAGAGGCAAATAAAATAAAGGGGTATGCCAAACGAATAAGACTCCTGATGAAAAGCTACAACTAGTATGCCTCAAAATGCTGAGCTAAGAAAATAGCTAAAGGTATGCATCAGAATATAAATGCTTGTCTGAATAACCCAATCTGACCACCAGTAAACACTGGTACTGCCTGCTGCTAACTCATCTGTGGGAATACTGACCGACTACTACTGCCTGATACGGTCATGTCCCCAAAGTACGTAACAGATCGGCCTCTGTCCGTCCGATCAAACACTAAAGTAATAACAGACCGCCTCGATCCGTCCGGTCGCACACTCCGGAGTGGCACTGTAAGACCTGGCTTTTTCGTGACCCTTCCCCGTATCCCTTTCTTACGACTGTCCGACTGTGGGACAATTTTTAGTGTTTTTCGGAAAGTCCGTCGGGACTCGCGACATTTTTAGGCGGAAGGGCTCGCGAAACGGAGAACGGGGACGCGATCGGTTTCGGATTCCGACTCCCGGTTCTCCCAGAATAAATTTTTGAAGTTCGGACCCCTTTAGGCACTCCGGGATCCGTGCGATTGGAAGACCGCATTTCGAGACAATCTTAGCCGCCGGTTTTTTTTTAGGGTTCCTTAAAACCGGGGCCCTAGGGTTTTTTTCCTTCCCTCTTGGTTTTCTCTCTTGACGGCTAGGGTTTAGGGCGGCGCTTTAAGAAAGAAACCCAATCCATATTCCTCCCTTTTCAAGAGGCGCGTGAGAAACCGAGGCGACGAGACGAGGAAAGGGAGAACGGGGGAAACCCATCCCTCGTGGAGCCTTCCGTTGGAGACGAGAGGACGATCCACCCTCCCACCCTTTTCCTCGCAGGATCGCGGTAAGCGTCGTTCCCCTTTATTGCATTTTCTGTGGGGTCGAGGTTTTGGTGGGGGTCGTTCGGGTGTCGCACGCGTCGTGGGTTGTGGTAACGGGAAGCCGCCGTCGCCGTTGTTAAACGGAGGCCGCCGCCGCCGTTATCATGCCCACGAGGTTTGTCGCCGGAGTCGCACGGGAGCGGAACGGAGAAGAAAAACGAAAAAGGGGCGTTACTGTTCATCGCGTACGGATTCTCCAGCCGCGGTCCACAGACCCCGGGCGTGCACCCGGTGCACGCCCCGCAGCCCCGGAGGGGGACCCGGCGCACGAAATCGTGCGCCGCCTGCACACACGGCGCGGTGCACGCTCCGGGCGTGCACCCGGCGCTCACCGCGGCAGCCGCGCGGCATGGACCCGGTCCGCGCCCTTCCACGTGCGCGGCCCGGCCCAAGCCGCCCCGGCTCACCCTGCCGAGCGGTGCACCCGGTCCGCGACCGCCAGCACTGTGGCCGTGAACCCGGTCCGCGACGCCGGTGTGCTCCGACGGCTCACCGAGCGGTGCACCCGTCTGCGCTGGCAGTCGTCTGCTGCCTGGACCCGGTCCACGCCTGGATCCGTGCACCATCCGTCACCCGGAAGCCCAAGAGCTCCGTTTTGGTCCGTTTCGCCCCTTTTTGAGTGTTTTTGACCACGACGATGTTTTTAACAATACCTTTCCTACCTTAGCTTTCCGGCGCAAGGTGGGAGAACTTCTGACTGGAATTTTCCCGCACACCCTTTTCTTCGCGTTCCAGGTGGGTACCCCTTAGAACCTCTTTATGCACAGTTTCGTTGTTGCTATGTTTATTTGTTGAGGGGTTTGGTGGGTGATGTGGACCTCCGGATTTACGGCTGTCGCGGTAGAAGACCGGCGGGCAGTTCGCCCTACCCGAACAAAGGTAGGGTTGTTCGGGACATACTAGCGTTGGGGACGGTGATCGACGTGACCTTTCAGAATATTAAAGTTCAACTTGTGGAATATTGTTAACTCCGGTAAAGGTTTTGTTTTTATTATCTTTATAGTATGGCGACTATGGGTCGCTGTGGGGACTCTTCCATCGTCTTGGTTTCCGGAGTTATGGGAAAAGGGGTAAGATCTTAGTAATTGCGTGTTTACATTTGCTAACACTGTTAAAGCTATTGTGTGGATATTTGGTTGCCGAGGCAGGTGCTCGGTCTGGTTTGCCGAGGTTGGTGCTCGGATGAGGCTCGAGATTTACTACACGCACAGATCTTAGTAATTGCATGTTTACATTTGCTACCCTGTTAAGCTATGTGTGGATATTTGGTTGCCGAGGCAGGTGCTCGGTCTGGTTTGCCGAGGTTGGTGCTCGGATGAGGCTCGAGATTTACTACACGCACAAAGATCTTAGTAATTGCATGTTTACATTTGCTAACCCTGTTAAAGCTATTGTGTGGATATTTGGTTGCCGAGGCAGGTGCTCGGTCTGGTTTGCCGAGGTTGGTGCTCGGATGAGGCTCGAGATTTACTACACGCACAAAGATCTTAGTAATTGCATGTTTACATTTGCTAGCCCTGTTAAAGCTATTGTGTGGGTATTTGGTTGCCGAGGCAGGTGCTCGGTCTGGTTTGCCGAGGTTGGTGCTCGGATGAGGCTCGAGATTGCTACACGCACACCCGCGTTTGGCCACCGCAAAGGGTGTGCTTTCCGGAAAAGTGGTACGTTGACCCTGTACCCCACGTGATGGTGACGTTAGGAATGGGGCCCCCGTGGGAGGGGGGGGTGAGCGGTGTTTCCGAGGCAGGTGCTCGGCAGGGGTTCCGAGGCAGGTGCTCGGCAGGGGTTCCGAGGCAGGTGCTCGGTGTGGTTGCCGGGGAGGGTGCCCGGTTTTGTTTGCACAAGGTTCTGCGATGTATTGTCTGCATGAGGTTCTGCATAGTATGGTTTGCACATGGTGCTTCATTGTTGATTGCTCTAGTTTCTATCGTGGTTTCCTGACTTTAGCCCTTTTGCATATTATGTTATTTCTAGTCACTGACTTCCCACTCCGTGACAGGTTCGTCCAGGGGCGAGTGCTAGGGCACCAGTGAGGACGCGAGAGTGCTGTTCTGACCTTTAGTGATTTCAGATACAGTGACTCTTCCTCCCTTCTCTTTTATTACTCATGCTAGCTAGTTGTGGATTGCGACACCCCCGTGGGTCGAAGTGGATGTTGCCCTTTCTCCCTTTTTGATGAATACTACTTCTCTCTTACTTGGCCATTTTGAACGATGAAAAGCAAAGAGAACCGTTTGCGAAACTACTTTTAAAACGTGGGTGTCGTGTGGGCACCGAGCTTTACAACCTTGTGGGATTTATGTGTTTGCGAACTGTTTTCACAACGATGGCATCGTGTGGATGCCACTTTCAAACCTTGTGATTATTTATCCTTTCAAACACCGGCCTCTATTCTCTATGTGAATGCTAGAATATCATGTGAATTGTTTGGTTTATGTGTACGAGACCCCAACTGATGTGGTTAGAGATTGTATGTGCTACGCCTTGTGAGACCTTTGTAGTCGAGACGCCGTGCATATACAAAGGAGACTCTGCCCGTTTGCAGAGTGAATTTGTGTATGCGGCGGGTCTGGACACGCACCGGGGAGCATGGTTTACACAAAAAATATGTGGCTGAATTAGGAGCATCGGTGGCTCCTCTTCGCGCGATTCGGATCCCTGGGGCGTGACAGGCACTCGAGGGGAGCGACCCACACGAGTAAAGTATCTCTGTCATCAGTATCACAAGTATCTCTGTCAAGTATCTCAATATCGCAGGACTGGATCATGACTCTGATCAAAGTGGGAAAACCCATCCACAAGAGACCTGATACCCAATCTGATGCATAAGAAATCTCCGGTCAACGCCCAATGTCCGCGGTTGCCGCAATACCCAGCCTGTCCCAAAACCCAGACCCTGACTACACTATCCCATCCACCCTGCTCGCGCACGAGCTACAATACCCTGAGTCTCAAATAAAAAGAGAAAAGAATAATAAAAAGGGTTTCTCCTATGTCAATTCCAGCATGATAGTGTAGCAGAAAAAGGTGGCCTATCTAGGTGACCATACAAGCATGCAAATGTCCCAAGATGATATACATAAAATAAAGTAGATATCGATATGATCTTACCTTGCTAAAGCATGCTGATAAATGCATAAGGACAGTAAATAAGAGATAACCTGTGCTTGTCTAAACCTCATGCCCAAGCCCACAATTTATTAATCAGCCTTCTAATCATAGAAGTTACTACAATGCCTAGTGGGTAATCAAAAGTAGGGTCATAACATCCATGATCACAAACATGTCCCACATATAACATCGGGTCCACCGCCTGCTATCCGCGGTAGCCATAATACTCCAGAAGCTACAATCCAGGCCCCGGCCACACTATGCCAATCCCCTGCTCAAACCCGAGCAACAAATAGGCACCTGACTAAGAATAGGGGGAGAAGAAGCAAATAGGTTTCTTCTAATCAAATCCCAACATAAAGTGTAGCGATAAGAAATGGCCCTACAAAATGTCCAAATAAGCCAGCCTATGTCCTCATGAGAGATAGGAGAAAGAGTGACAAATAGTGGTTCGACCAGTGTATCAATTAATAGCTTCACCTGGGTATAATCATCACGCTAAAATCATAATCCGACCACACCCGTCTATAACCTGCTAATCACCATCATATAAACAATCCCCCTATGTATGTCCAAAATATCTCAAGTGGTACCCTCCCGCAAGACATATCATAATATTCCAGCATAAAAGTAAATCTCCCATGCTAAGTTAAATGCCAATAATATTCCCATAAGCATGTGTAAGTTCCAACCACTATCACGTTTTCCACTAAGATATTATCCGTATGATAGGCTCACAATTATTTAGTTCAGCATGCACGTCCATTAGGTGACCATTCAACATGTCCAATAAAGGGGATCACTCTAATATTCTTAGTGGGTATATCAGAAAAGAGGAGTAAAGCAACCACCCACCTGAAGTGCGAACTGTCCGGACCCGTACAGCTGAAAATACCAAAAACTGCAAACCCTTGCTCCAACAAGTTTAGCACACCCGTAACACTCCTGGTACAATACAAAATCCACTAAACACACTTAGGCTCCCAAATAATGCTCTTATAATCACATACAATATCTGTCCCAAAACTGCTAAATTTTCACCTGCAGAAAGTGCCCAGAAAAATCCCAGAAAATACCACAGCGATCCTCGCGTCGATAGCTTCGCAACGGTAGCTTGCACGTCCAAATCTGAGTCCGGTAAGTCAAGTTATAAATTCGGCAAGGGGGGGTATATTCATACAAAATCTGTGCTAAAAACTGTGCACTGTTCACAGAGAAAACAGAGATTTCACCTCGAAATAAATCTCAAGAAATTCCAAGAAAAATACGAGCGCGTTCCTTACGATCCGTAGATGAAAAAGTTGTACAAGCTCGTCTCCGTGTGACGCTCGTGCGCGAAGTTATGGCCAAAATACTCTGATGCTGTCCTCACATCCCTCACAGAAAAAGGGGTCACATTAATGCCTCGGGATCGGTGCCAAGGATTCAAAATGAGATTGCGCGATCAAAATGAAAGATGAAGCCCTACCTGTCGTGAAGCCAACGGCAGAAAAATCGTAGAAAAAGAGTGTCGGGGTAGCCGAGGGGAGCCATCACACTGCCACTGCGACGAAGGGGGACATCGGGAAGGAAACGTCGCGCCGCGCCGTAAAATCCAAAACCTTAGGATGCGTGCACTCAGAAATTCCCAAACTCTGCAGCAAGAACCGGAACTCGAAGATGAAATTTTCACTGAAGGGAGCTCGGGGAGATGGGGGGCCCCTCGAGGTGGTGCAAAAACTAAGAAGAATGGAGCTCGGAGAGGATATGCCAAACAAGAAGGAAAACAATTGAAAAAATTCCCGATGTGTCCCCGAAACAGGGGACAGCCGTAGAAGCCCACTAAAAGGCCGCCACGTGTCCCCTCCAAGAGTCAACCGCGCACAGTGCGCGGCGTCAGCGCGGCATGGCGCCCGCGCGCGCACGCGGCCCGAGGCAACCACCCTGCACCGTGGGACCGGGTGCACGACACCAACCAATCAAAAACGGCCACGTGTCCCACTGTCGGTCTACCGGTGCACCAAAAATATTCCGTAGACCGCGCGCTGTGAGCCATCCACTCAGCAGCCGCCACGTGGCACCGCCCTGGTGCACGGCCGCCGCCGTGGACCGCGCGCCTGCCCGCGCCCCTGCGCGCTGCCCGCGCCCTGCCCGCGCCGCGCGCCGCCGCTGTGCCGCCTGCCCGAGGCCGCGCCGCCGCCCGCCGGCACTGCTGCTGCCGCCGGCGATCGCCGGAGCTACTGTTCCGGCCGTGAACAGTAAAAACACTTGTAGCAAGCTCCGAAAAAATCAAGTAAATAGCCCATCTTGACCGTTTTTCGCGCGCTGATCCAAATCCGCGTCCATTTGCAAATTCCAATCCTAAAATTTGCCGGAGGCTCCCGGAAAGGTATTTTTGATCCGAATTTCACGCCGAGTCCAAATTTGCTATCCATTTTGCGCGGAAACACTTCTAAACATCCGACGGGGTCTTCCGGTTACCCACGTGGTCCATTTTAAGCCCCGAGTCCATCACTTGTGTCCAAATTGGCGCACGAACATCGCCGACATGCCACGTAGGCTTCCAGAAGCTGCCGGACACACTGTAGAAGCCTTGCAAAGATCCGGGTCACCACATCCTCCCCCACTAAAAGAAAGTTTCGTCCTCGAAACTAAACCACACTCAAGGAGTCTCAGAAACCAGGGATCAAAATTCAACACCGCCGTCTCCAACTTCCAAGTCGCCTATCACTGCCCGTGATTACTCCTCAGCAACAACATCAGCAATGACCAGAACGACATAGCCCGATGCGCACTTCCCTCACCTCACGAGCCGGAATTCGCAACGGGCGCCCTCGTATTCCAAACTCTCACAGACCTTAAAAGGAACGAGTCGATCACGGGCGAGGGGTCCAAGCATAACACTCCTGAGCTGAGACGCAGAAAAACCTCAAAACTCCAACAAAAGACCGGGGGAAACAGAACGACAGCCAGTGCAACACGCTCTAAAAACACTCCCAAGAGCCGACTCAACCAAAGCGACCCGAAACACATCCACACAAAACACCTGCACAGAAAAGGGCCCAAACAAGCAGGGGTTCACACTCGGTCGCCCTCAAAACTCAACCACCCAATTGGATCGCTCAGCCGCAGCCTCTCATCAAAAGGGATCCACTAGGACACAAACTCAATCCCTGTACACCAGAATGGCCCCACACAGCGCCAGCTATGGAACCGTCAAACTCAACTCCCAAATAGCTCTTCTACTCCAGGTATCCGCCACCACGGTGGCCCTGTTCGGGGTGATACAGGATGCTCATCAAAATCCAATGGTAGCTCTACAGCCACTATGGGAGGTATCACTATAACTCACAAATCCATCTCCATCGCTGACCAGGTTAAAATCGGCGCGGGTACCAAACTCATCATCTGCTCGTCGAGCTCTGCTTGCACTATCCGGTCCAAAAGCTCCTCACCCCAACAATAACCGTCGATCTCGGCCAGTCTTAAATAGCATCCATTTTGACCGGATTCCCACAGCCGCCCCTATGGCTAGAATAAGCAATCCAGGAAGATGTGCTCTCAAAGCTAAACTCGTACCACAACGACTTGGCACAAAGCTTCTTCCCCACAGACCTTACCGCGGCATCAACCAATGCTCCACAAGCCCTAAATCACTCAGGGAGAGGGTAAAGCCAAAATATCCCTAGAGAATGCCGCTATCAATCCGTTCAAGTCCTGCTGGAATACAGAGTTCCTCAATCTTAAAGGCAACAAGGCATTAGTCATTCCATTGGCTTCACTGTACTCATAATGCCCCTTACCATATCCTGAACACCATCTAGACAAAGCCCTCCGCTGAAATTCCAAATTGGTGTAGGCATCATACAATAACTGCCGGAATATAGCTCCATCAAAAGATTCTAAATAATACCTGGACCTGCTTGGGCTCCAATCACAAAGAGCTCTCACCGTCGTGTATCAACGACGTGGCATTAGGTCAAACAGACCCTCGATCCATCAGCTCCCCGCACCTATGCCATCAACTCTCGCAGCTCTATAGGCGATATCCAATGAGGTGTTACTGAAGTTGGCGCGGTTTTCAGAACCACGTCACTCACAGTCTTAATCTCCCTCTCCGGCGGCATAATCATCGGCTCAGATTGACTCATACCCGGAATTTCATGGGCAATAGGGATATCCTTAAGTCCCGCTGCCAGCCGTAGGCACCTCTCACACTGTCGCTGTAACCTGTGTGCTCAAACAGTCTCAATAAACAAGCCTTCCATTATCTGCCTTGCAGAGAATCAAAGTCCTTTATCTCAGCAGTCAAACCTCCTGTGGCACTACGCCAACCAATCCCAAGCACTGGGTCAAACACCAAGCTGCCACAAATACCAATATGTCTACTGGCATAACTCACGGCCTCTACTGCACTGGACATAATCCACAAGCCTCCCCCACCAGCGCAATGCCAACAGTAACCTGTACCTCATGTGCATGTGGTAACGACTCTACCTCTAGTCCATGCAGGAGTGCATTATGCTCTAACTCCGACTGCTGTGATGAAATCATACCTGCGACAACTCAATCCACTACCGTGGTGCCCTCCAACCGGGCGGCACAGATTCATCCGCTTGATGCAAGTGGTCGTCGCTCAGCCTGCCAAAATATCTAAACCAATCACAAAAGGAGCACGACCTCTGTCCATGCTCACACTGAAGTGTCGAATGTGGTCTCTCGCAGACAGCCAATCCACGCTACCGCTACGCCATTCTGAAAAAAAAGGGCTGTTGCTGTCATCGGGGTCCACCCAACCCCTGATGTCTCGAAAATCCACCAGGATATCATCATCATGCGACCAAACAGAATTGATTCATGCAATTCCTTATACAATTATCCTTACTAATCTCACCCCTCAATCACATATATTGCACCCCGAACATGGCAGTCATCAATCACACAGGGTAACATCCCCCTTGGGTAAGCTTTACATAATCCATCCACAAGGATATCCACCATCCTGGAAGGGAAAACGAAAATGTCTCTGCCGGCCGATCTATCCTCCATCATCTGGCATCAAGCGCCTCTATCCAGAACTTGCCTCTGACAGCAGATCCCCATCCAAAAGAACTGCAGCGCTAGCTCCATAAACACTGCCCCCACCATCGAAGCACCCCAAAATCCAAAACCTGTAAAAGAGGGTCCGAATAAACGGAAAGGTATCCTGGCGCAATCCACTCTCAGCCACGCACATCCTATGCGCCTTGTCCCCCAAATCATAGAACGCGCCATTCGATAACTGCGTAACCTTTTGACACAAAGAGGCTTCCAAGTAGTCTCTCCATCACCACCAGCCACGATTCTACCCCCAGAGGCTCCAAACTTAATCCTATGAATCGGGGTGGTTTATTCTGCCGAAACTGGCTCAACTGATCAATGGTGTCCCATAGCTCATCAGCTGTCAACTATCCACCCTGCCTCGGCGCCTCGGCACTAACCATTGGCACGGAGGGCTACTTGCTCCATCAGTACTGCAGAAATCTCCGCCCCTAAGGATACTGCAACCGGGTGGTCTCAGAAGGAAGCATTGTTGAGCTGTCCGCTGCTCCGACAACTGTGTCACAAAACTAGATACTCGCTCACTCAGCCACTGATAAGCCTTTGACCATCCTGTCATCTGGGTCCGGAGCTCTCTGACTCCAATCTGGTATCCGGCCCGAAACAACTAGCTCAGACCCAACTGCTGCACCAAAGTGCACCCGGGTCAGGGCCCAACGTCGGGGAGACACCGCTCGCTACGACAAACCGCAAATCAGCACATCCCAAACACTCGACCCAATCTAGCGAAAGTCAAATACATCCCCCTATTTTTGTAACTTTATGTTGTCTGCAGCCAACATAACTGTCCCACAAAAATAGGGTATGTCGATCCCTCTTCACTCACAGGAAGAGTCAAAACCAAATCAACGACTTTCGCAAAATGTCGCGTCTCTCACACCCTAACATCCTAGGGTCCGCCACAAGCCTAGGGTTTCCTAAGTCCCAACTGACCTATCCCTAAGCTCTGATACCAACTTAATCTGTCACGCCCCGGGTGAAAACCAGAACCCGGGCCCGTCCACAGATCCGCTGTGCACACGGTATTTCCCGTGTACACGAAGCGTCGGTAACCTGCTCAGATAAAAGAGATATAAAAAAGAGCAATAAAACAGAGCTGAACTAAAACTAATACATCTCAGACTGAAGCTGGAAATAAAATACAATACATCTGTATAAATGATACATCAGTCTCTCCCAGCTCACAAATAAAAAAAAATACAACATGCTGGCAAAAGCCAGTCCCAAAAGTGAAAGTACAACCGTCTGAGGAAAACATGGGTACACCAACAGTCCAGCTAATACGCTCATCCTGCCTCGAGATCTATCTACTCAGCCGTCCTCTCTCCTCGACCCGCCACTGAAAGCCCAGTAGCACCCGCAGAAGACACTGCAAACAAGGGGAAAGAAAAAGAGGGAAGAAGAATGGGGGTGAGAACTACTAGTAAACCAGTAGCCTCCCCTAGTGGGTAAAACCTCAACTCTGACACGCCCACTAGGTCTACCAGAGGCAAAAGAAAATAAAGGTGGTATGCCAAAACGAATAAGACTCCTGATGAAAAGCTACCACTAGTATGCCTCAAAATGCTGAGCTAAGAAATAGCTAAAGGTATGCATCAGAATATAAATGCTTGTCTGAATAACCCAATCTGACCACCAGTAAACACTGGTACTGCCTGCTAATCTCATCTGTGGGAATACTGACCGACTACTGCCTGATACGGTCATGTCCCCAAAGTAAGTAACAGATCGGCCTCTGTCCGTCCGATCAAACACTAAAGTAATAACAGACCGGCCTCGATCCGTCCGGTCGCACACTCCGGAGTGGCACTCGAGGGGAGCGACCCACACGAGTAAAGTATCTCTGTCATCAGTATCACAAGTATCTCTGTCAAGTATCTCAATATCGCAGGACTGGATCATGACTCTGATCAAAGTGGGAAAACCCATCCACAAGAGACCTGATACCCAATCTGATGCATAAGAAATCTCCGGTCAACCGCCCAATGTCCGCGGTTGCCGCAATACCCAGCCTGTCCCAAAACCCAAGACCCTGACTACACTATCCCATCCACCCTGCTCGCGCACGAGCTACAAATACCCTGAGTCTCAAATAAAAAGAGAAAAGAATAATAAAAAGGGTTTCTCCTATGTCAATTCCAGCATGATAGTGTAGCAGAAAAAGGTGGCCTATCTAGGTGACCATACAAGCATGCAAATGTCCCAAGATGATATACATAAAATAAAGTAGATATCGATATGATCTTACCTTGCTAAAGCATGCTGATAAATGCATAAGGACAGTAAATAAGAGATAACCTGTGCTTGTCTAAACCTCATGCCCAAGCCCACAATTTATTAATCAGCCTTCTAATCATAGAAGTTACTACAATGCCTAGTGGGTAATCAAAAGTAGGGGTCATAACAACATCCATGATCACAAACATGTCCCACATATAACATCGGGTCCACCGCCTGCTATCCGCGGTAGCCATAATACTCCAGAAGCTACAATCCAGGCCCCGGCCACACTATGCCAATCCCCTGCTCAAACCCGAGCAACAAATAGTCACCTGACTAAGAATAGGGGGAGAAGAAGCAAATAGGTTTCTTCTAAATCAAATCCCAACATAAAGTGTAGCGATAAGAAATGGCCCTACAAAATGTCCAAATAAGCCAGCCTATGTCCTCATGAGAGATAGGAGAAAGAGTGACAAATAGTGGTTCGACCAGTGTATCAATTAATAGCTTCACCTGGGTATAATCATCACGCTAAAATCATAATCCGACCACACCCGTCTATAACCTGCTAATCACCATCATATAAACAATCCCCCTATGTATGTCCAAAATATTCTCAAGTGGTACCCTCCCGCAAGACATATCATAATATTCCAGCATAAAAGTAAATCTCCCATGCTAAGTTAAATGCCAATAATATTCCCATAAGCATGTGTAAGTTCCAACCACTATCACGTTTTCCACTAAGATATTATCCGTATGATAGGCTCACAATTATTTAGTTCAGCATGCACGTCCATTAGGTGACCATTCAACATGTCCAATAAAGGGGATCACTCTAATATTCTTAGTGGGTATATCAGAAAAGAGGAGTAAAGCAACCATCCACCTGAAGTGCGAACTGTCCGGACCCGTACAGCTGAAAATACCAGAAACTACAAACCCTTGCTCCAACAAGTTCAGCACACCCGTAACACTCCTGGTACAATACAAAATCCACTAAACACACTTAGGCTCCCAAATAATGCTCTTATAATCACATACAATATCTGTCCCAAAACTGCTAAATTTTCACCTGCAGAAAGTGCCCAGAAAAATCCCGGAAAAATACCACAGCGATCCTCGCGTTGATAGCTTCGCAACGGTAGCTTGCACGTCCAAATCTGAGTCCGGTAAGTCAAGTTATAAATTCGGCAAGGGGGGGTATATTCATACAAAATCTGTGCTAAAAACTGTGCACAGTTCACAGAGAAAAACAAAGATTTCACCTCGAAATAAATTTCAAGAAATTCCAAGAAAAATACGAGCGCGTTCCTTGCGATCCGTAGATGAAAAAGTTGTACAAGCTCGTCTCCGTGTGACGCTCGTGCGCGAAGTTATGGCCAAAATACTCTGATGCTGTCCTCACATCCCTCACAGAAAAAGGGGTCACATTAATGCCTCGGGATCCGTGCCAAGGAGTCAAAATGAGATTGCGCGATCAAAATAAAAGATGAAGCCCTACCTGTCGTGAAGCCAACGGCGCAAAAATCGTAGAAAAAGAGTGTCGGGGTAGCCGAGGGGAGCCATCACACTGCCACTGCGACGAAGGGGGACATCGGGAAGGAAACGTCGCGCCGCGCCGTAAAATCCAAAACCTCAGGATGCGTGCACTCAGAAATTCCCAAACTCTGCAACAAGAACCGGAACTCGAAGATGAAAATTTTCACTGAAGGGAGCTCGGGGAGATGGGGCCTCGAGGTGGTGCAAAAACTAAGAAGAATGGAGCTCGGAGAGGATTATGCCAAACAAGAAGGAAAACAATTGAAAAAATTCCCGATGTGTCCCCGAAACAGGGGACAGCCGTAGAAGCCCACTAAAAGGCCGCCACGTGTCCCCTCCAAGAGTCAACCGCGCACAGTGCGCGGCGTCAGCGCGGCATGGCGCCCGCGCGCGCACGCGGCCCGAGGTAACCACCCTGCACCGTGGACCGGGTGCACGACACCAACCAATCAAAAACGGCCACGTGTCCCTCTGTCGGTCTACCGTGCACCAAAAATATTCCGTAGACCGCGCGCTGTGAGCCATCCACTCAGCAGCCGCCACGTGGCACCGCCCTGGTGCACGGCCGCCGCCGTGGACCGCGCCCCTGCGCGCTGCCCGCGCCCTGCCCGCGCCGCGCGCCGCCGCTGTGCCGCCTGCCCGAGGCCGCGCCGCCGCCCGCCGGCACTGCCTGCTGCCGCCGGCGATCGCCGGAGCTACTGTTCCGGCCGTGAATAGTAAAAACACTGTAGCAAGCTCCGAAAAAATTAAGTAAATAGCCCATCTTGACCGTTTTCGCGCGCTGAATCCAAATCCGGCGTCCATTTTGCCAAATTCCAATCCTAAAATTTGCCGGAGGCTCCCGGAAAGGTATTTTTGATCCGAATTTCACGCCGAGTCCAAATTTGCTATCCATTTTGCGCGGAAACACTTCTAAACATCCGACGGGGTCTTCCGGTTACCCACGTGGTCCATTTTAAGCCCCGAGTCCATCACTTGTGTCCAAATTGGCGCACAAACATCGCCGACATGCCACGTAGGCTTCCAGAAGCTGCCGGACACACTGTAGAAGCCTTGCAAAGATCCGGGTCACCACAATGATGATGTGAAAACTGTGTTGAATGTGTGAACATCAAGGTAAGTGAACATCAAGGTAAGTATCACTTCAACTGTGTTGATGAGAATTTGAACAATGATGGTACTTGAAAAATGATGATGTGAAAACTGTGGTGAATGTGTGAACATCAAGGTAAGTGAACATCAAGGTAAGTATCACTTCAACTTCAACTTTGGTTTTATCTTGTGATTTGTTGCATGTCACTAACTATTCGACTAACAATTTGGGCATGTAATATGACTAACAAGTTGATGTTGGACTAACACTTTGTGACATTTGGTTTTTGATTGCATAGAAGATATGCTGGTTTTTTACTATGATTCTCTTACATATCTGAATTCTCAAATGTCATGATGATCAGATAAACTCTATCTCTGTACTTGGTTTTGTATGTTTTAATTCTTGAGTTATCTAACGATTCTTTTTGTCAAGAATGATTTCTTTGTGCAGAGAGTACAGATGTCTAAGTCTAGAGTCTGTTTTAGGAGTTTATCTCATGTTTTTAAATTTTTGGATCTCCATTGTAAATTTTTGTTGTATGGTGATAGCAACAAAAATATCTTTTTTGAATTTTCTTTAGTGGATCTGTGTTTTGTCACGAAACCGCCAAAGGGGGAGATTGTTACGGAATTTGAGTTGGCGTAATTTCGTGAAAGGTTCAAGTCTTGAAGATTGAAGGTGAAGAAGGTTGGATCATGTAACTCAATCTCAAGAAAGAAGAATTCAAAAGGATCAGGTATGTTTAACTAAATATTTTTGGTGATCCGAATACTTCTTGTAGTGTAGAAACACTTGGAAGAATTTTTCTTTGCATAAAAATCAAAAACTGGACATAGGACATGTTCAGGATCCGGATCAGATTGTTCAATCCGGATCCCGAAGGTGGTTCGTTCATACACCAGTTCAATCCGGATCGTAACTTCTCTTGATCCGGATCCCGAACATTGAGTTTACCATTTTCCTTGAACGATCCGGATCAGGCTTCGCAATCCGGATCCCGAACGTTGATGTTTGGTGAACTGTATGAACGATCCGGATCAAGCACTTCGATCCGGATCCCGAACCTTCGTTTTTCTGGAATTGTCTGACTCGTTACGACGATCCGGATCACAGCTAATCTGATCCGGATCGCCGTCCGTAAAATTTCCAGAAATGGTAGGTTTTTGATTCTTATCTCCTTCCTAGGGTTTCTAACCTATAAATAGACCCTATGATTCTTTTTCTAGGGGAAGCCGATAATCCAAAAGAGAGCCATCATATTCAAATATCATCTTATACGGCCCTAGATCCACATATAGAGAAGAAAGGAAATCATTAGATATTACTCTATGTTTCTTCATCTATATTGATTAGTTTGATTCTAGGTTTTCATACTCATATCTTGAGTTGAATCAAACTAATGAATACTTAGATGGTATTTCCTATCTATCTTTGATCTAAGTATTCGGCGGATCATCACCACCCAAAAAACAACGATTTACCCCAAAATCGGCGCGTGGATTCGCGTGTCCTTGTGGATTCAAGGTTCAACCGCTCTCGTGGATTCGGAGCGAGGTACGTTCGTGGATTCGAAGCGTACTACTGGGTGAAGACCGTGGATTCGGTCAGACGTCGTGGACTCGACGTTGGACGCCGTGGATTCGGCGTTGGGCGCAGATCGTGGATTCGAGAAGCGTCGTGGAACGAGCGGAGAAGATCCTCTAGGAGCGTATGGAAAAGGTTGAGTCGTAAGTGTGTACGGTAAATCACCTTGTACGTGTTTTAATTCTAGTGGATTTCGCCGTGTTATCGGTCCCGTGGTTTTTTACTCCGGTTTGGAGTTTTTCCACGTAAAAATCTTGCGTGTTCATTTTTATTTCCGCATTGGGTTTTATTGCGCAATGATTTTTTGAGTGTTTATTGTTTACACCTATTCACCCCCCTCTAGGTGTTTTTTCCCCTATTTAGATCTATATTACATATAACCCAACAGTTTGACCCTGTATACAGCGGCATAGTGGCCGAGTTGGTACTTAGCAGCCTAATGTGGCTAGACAGAGTAGTGCTGGGTCGATGTGTATATACAGATAGTGACATATTATTTTGCATAGCAGCATTTTGATATCGAGGATTTTAGTTTCCTAGCACTATTATTATTGCTTCCATTGGACCAAGTGGTGTAGGACACTTTTTCTCGGTAGTTGAACCCACTGGGAACTCAGTTGTAGTTCTCACACTCCTTGGGTGACTCCCCCCACAGGTTCGGGTATGG
Source organism: Tillandsia leiboldiana (assembly GCA_029204045.2). Lineage (NCBI taxonomy): Eukaryota > Viridiplantae > Streptophyta > Magnoliopsida > Poales > Bromeliaceae > Tillandsia > Tillandsia leiboldiana. Next base: position 25,650 of record JAQNDB010001647.1, on the reverse strand, counting down.
GTGCAGCGGTTGCGACGGTTCAGATGCAGACGGCGAGACATGCGACATGGGCAAGGGCCCAGCAGCATAGAGACCTAGAGGGTCTAGCAGAGGTATCCCTTTTATTTATTTCTTGAGTGAACCTTATATGGTGGGGAAATTATGTAAGAGAATTGTAATAATTTTATTTGCAAGTTCAAGAATGTAAGATGTAATAAAGTAATGCATGGTTCACTCTTGTATGCTTTCATTTCCGCATTAACTGTTGGTTATTGAATGAAAGTTTTAAATTTGTAGTGATTTTTAGTACTCTGATATTGAGCTTCCGCATACACTTGTTGTGTTATTATGGATGTTACCGTTCCTTTCGGGTAGAAAAAGGTCTTACCCGATTGGCGGGTCTGTTGGCGTGCCCGAACCGTACAAATTGGCGGACTCGGGGCGTGACATATATGACTGTACGGGAACCCTCTATAGCTGTCCCCTTTTGAATATAGGTGTGCCCACTTTCAAAACAGCATCCAATGCTAATCCTCCCCAGGAATTATGGGCTATAAGTGTTTCCGCTTTCTACACCAAGATCCTCTCAAAAGACCCTCTATAGCTGTACGAAACCCATCTATAGCTGTTCCGGTATGCATATATGACTGTACGGGGAACCCTCTATAGCTGTCCCCGCTATAGCATTAATTTTGAATATAGTTGTATATATGATTGTACGAAACCCATCTATAGCTGGTCCGGTATGCATATATGACTGTACGGGAACCCTTTATAGCTGTCCCCTTGTGAATATAGGTATGCCCTTCTAAAAAGACCCTATATAACTGTCCCATTTTGAATATAGGTGTGCTCAAAGCCACTAACCAGACTATTACCCACTAACCCACTTTTCAAATCAGCATCCAATGCTATGGATGTACATAACCCTTCTATAGATGTTCCGGTATGCATATATGACTGTACGGGAACCCTCTATAGCTGTCCCCTTTTGAATATAGGTGTGCCATTCTAAAAAGACCCTATATAGCTGTCCCCTTTTGAATATAGGTGTGCCCACTTTCAAAACAGCATCCAATGCTAATCCTCCCCAGGAATTATGGGCTATAAGTGTTTCCGCTTTGTACACCAAGATCCTCTCAAAAGACCCTCTATAGCTGTACGAAACCCATCTATAGCTGTTCCGGTATGCATATATGACTGTACCCGGAACCCTCTATAGCTGTCCCCGCTATAGCATTAATTTTGAATAAAGTTGTATATATGATTGTACGAAACCCATCTATAGCTGGTCCGGTATGCATATATGACTATACGGGAACCCACTATAGCTGTCCCCTTTTGAAAATAGGTGTGCCCAGAGGGAAAAGACACTATATAGCTGTCCCCTCTATAGCTCTCATCTTTTGAGTATAGGTGTGCTCAAAGCCCCGGTACACACTAGTACCCACTTACCCACTTTTCAAAACAACATCCAATGCTAATCCTCCCCAGGTATAATGGGCTATAAGTGTATCCGCTTTGTACACCAATATCCTCAAGCCCAGTGAGGTACTCAATCTCACCCTACAACCCTCTCGCTCTCTATCTCACTCTATTTTCATCCCCCTCTCAATTTGATTCTCGTATACAATTATAGTTATCATGGCTAGCTCTAGCTCTAGCTCTACCTCTAATTCTTGTTGGGTTATATGTAATATAGATCTAAATAGGGGAAAAAACACCTAGAGGGGGGTGAATAGGTGTAAACAATAAACACTCAAAAAATCATTGCGCAATAAAACCCAATGCGGAAATATAAATGAACACGCAAGATTTTTACGCGGAAAAACTCCAAGCCGGAGTAAAAAACCACGAGACCGATAACACGGTGAAATCCACTAGAATTAAAACACGTACAAGGTGATTTAACGTACTCACAGACGACTCAACCTTTTACCATACGCTCCTAGTTGATCTTCTCCGCTCGTTCCGCAACGCGTCTCGAATCCACGATCTGCGTCCAACGCCGAATCCACGGCGTCCAACGTCGAGTCCACGACGTCCGACCGAATCCACGGTCTTCACCCAGTAGCACGCTTCGAATCCACGAACGTACCTCGCTCCGAATCCACGAGAGCAGTTGAACCTTGAATCCACAAGGACACGCGAGTCCACGCGCCGATTTTGGGGAAATCGTTGTTTTTGGGTGGTGATGATCCGCCGAATACTTAGATTAGAAATAGATCGGAAATACCATCTAAGTATTCATTGATTTGATTCTACTCAAAATCTAAGTATGAAAACCTAGAATCAAATCAATCGATTATAGATGAAGAAACATAGAATTAAATCTAGTATTTCCTTTCTTCTCTATATGTGGATTATTCTATCACGGCCGTCTTTTTCAATATATGTCGCTCTTTGGATTTTCCCTAGAAAAAGAATCATAGGGTCTATTTATAGGTTAGAAACATTTGGAAGGAGATAAGAATCAAAAACCTACCATTTCTGGAAATTTTACGGACGGCGATCCGGATCGGATTTCGACGATCCGGATTGCAGTAGCAAGAAAGACGGTTTCCAGAAAATCAATAGTTCGGGATCCGGATCGAAATGGTTGATCCGGATCGTTCATACAGTTTCACCAAACATCAACGTTCGGGATCCGGATTGCAAATCCTGATCCGGATCGTGCAAGTAAGAAGGTAAAACTAGTGTTCGGGATCCGGATCATGAGATGCTGCGATCCGGATTGAACCAGTGTATGAACGAACACCCTTCGGGATCCGGATTGGAATGTCTGATCCGGATCCTGAACATGTCCCATGTCCAGTTTTTGATTTTTATGCAATGAAAAATTCTTCAAGGTGTTTCTACACTACAAGAAGTATTCGGATCACCAAAAATCTTTAGTTAAACATACCTGATCCTTTTGAATTCTTCTTTCTTGAGATTGAGTTAAATGATCCAACCTTCTTCACCTTCAATCTTCAAGACTTGAACCTTTCACGAAATTACGCCAACTCAAATTCCGTAACAATCTCCCCCTTTGGCGGTTTCGTGACAAAACACAAATCCACTAAAGAAAATTCAAAAAGATATTTTTGTTGCTATCACCATACAACAAAAATTTACAATGGAGATCCAAAAATTTAAAAACATGAGATAAACTCCTAAAACAGACTCTAGACTTAGACATCTGTACTCTCTGCACACAGAAATCATTCTTGACAAAAAGAATCGTTAGATACCTCAAGAATTGAAACATACAAAACCAAGTACAGAGATAGAGTTTATCTGATCATCATGACATTTGAGAATTCAGATATGTAAGAGAATCATAGTCAAAAACCAACATATCTTCTATGCATTCAAAAACCAAATGTCACAAAGTGTTTGTCCAACATCAACTTGTTAGTCATATTACATGCCCAAATAGTTAGTCGAATAGTTAGTAGAGACAGGCAACAAATCACAAGATAAAAAACCAAAGTTGAAGTTGAAGTGATACTTACCTTGATGTTCACACATTCACACAGTTTTCACATCATCATTGTTCAAGTTCTCTCTAAACTCTCTCCCCCTTTTTGTCACAAAGTTAGCCAAAATTGCGAGACAAGGAGAGTTAAAAAGTTTAAATACAAATTAAGAAACTTGAGAGTTGAAGGAAACAAACCAAGTACGTAAGACCCTGCAAAAGAGAGGATTAGAAGGAAACTTCATGGAGAATTGTCAGAGCTGATACACCCAAGCTTCTGAAATATTTTCTTGATCCGTTTATTCATGGAAGCTTGCTCCTTCTTCACTTCTTTGAGATCTTGGATCATCACAGCTTGTTCTTTCTTGACTTCTTTGAGATCTTCCTTCATTTCAGCGAACTCAACAGACATGCGTTCTTGTTCGTTGGAGAGTCGCTGTTGTTCTTTAAAGATTGAGCTGACAGAAGCATCATCATCAGAGGTGGATGGAGGTGCCTGCTGTGCTGGTGGAACAGGAGCTGTAGAAGTAGTTGCTTGTGGTCGAGCTCTTTGTCGAATTGGAGGAGATGGAGGATCATCTTGTTTTGTCGATAGAGACTTCACAATTGTTGTCTCATTAATGGTGCCCAAACTGTACATGTATGAGCTCGCGCTTGTATCGACTTTAAACTTTCTAAGGATGCGCATGATTATCATTGGGTAGGGTAGTCTCTCTATGGGGTGAGAGTGTTCCACATACCGCGCCATCCTTGACCAAATGAGATAAGGAATATTCAAGTTTGCTCCCATCAATGCGGCCGGGTTTCCAAGAAGATAAAGGAATAACATCCTGTCCCATCGAAGAACCTACGTATTCATGTTGGGAAGAATGTTGTAGCAGACAATGAAGTTTATATACCGATACTCTGGTCGAAGCTCTTTAGAGAAAACAGAATTTCCGGTTGACAAAGTATCCGGAACACAAATTCCATTGACTACAACTCTCCAGGAGTTGTCGTTGAAGCTTTGAGTTTTTAGGTAATGGAGCCCATCAGCTCTGGCTGTCATACCTAGCACATCTCCAATCAGTTGGGGTGTGACTTTGATTTTGATATTTTTAACCAAAGCATGAAATTCTCGACGTCCATCATCGTGATCAATTAGACTTGCAGCGTTCTGATAAAACATTCGAACTGAGTGTGGACAGTACCCAGTAGTCTCAGGGAAGTTGCAAATTTGAGCAAGACCAACCTGGTCAAACAAAATCCCAAAGACTGCAGATCGTTCCTTCATTGGTTTGACATTGACATGTCTCTCGCCAATGCATTCCCTCTTCTCAAAATCCTTGATTCTTGTGGAGCTGATGAAGTCTTGTGGAGGAGGCTGTCTAGCAACTGGTTGCTCAATGGAAATTCCTTGAGCACTGCCTCTTTTTCTTGCACCGGTTTTTCTTCTTGTCCCAGCTGGATTTGGATCCATAGGGGCTTTTCCTTTTTCAGCTGCAGTAGGCTTTGAAGCTTCAGCAGTTGCTTTCCCTTTGGAGATAATGGGGACAGTTTGCTCGACCTCGAGGTTATCCCAGTTAATTGATTCCGTCTCCGACTCCGTATCGGAATCATCTTTCGCTTTCTTTGATTTCTTAGCCCTCTTGGGCTTGACAGTGTCCTTGACATGAACCATGGCAGCAAGTAGAAAAATAATCCATGTGATCACCATTTTGATCGCTAGTGAAAAATGTATCCTGTGAAGAGCAACTCAAGAACACATGAAAAATTATTCATTTTCAAAAATTAGAAGAATTGTACCCAAACAATCATTATCGTGTAGAGAGACTAAAAATCAAATTAGTTTTGCAAAAAGAATTTTAAAAATAGATCAATTGCATGTTTTTCAAAAAATTCCTATTATATGCCCTAAAACAGAATTTTCAGAAATCGAAGCCCAAAAATTCGTTAATCAGGAGAATACCTAGCATATAATCAAAACTAATCTACCCAGAGTTCTTATTTCAAAAGAGATTTGACCAAAAACCATTCACAAACGAAAAGGATAGAAAAATCTCATCACGTTTTGAAGAAAATAGAGAAACCTGTGAAAAACGAGATTTTGATCAATAAAACATACTTGGATTCGAAGAACTTGAGTTAGGAAAGCTCCAAGGTGCAAGAATTCTAGAGAGAGAAGCTCTAGAGACTTGAGAACAAAAGATTAAGGTAAAAGAAATCAAAACCCTCTTGTTCTTATTAAAACCCTAGCCGTGATCCGGATCGGATCGAGATTTCGATCCGGATCGGCTAGCCGCAGGAAGAAGTGTCACGCCCCGGAACCCGGGCTCGCCAACAGATCCGCCGTGCACATGGGATTTCCCAAGTACACGAAGCGGTGGTAACCTGCTCCGATATAATATGAACAATAAAAGAGCATAATACAGAGCTGAAGTAGAATAACCACATAGTATCTCAGAATGGAACTACAAATAAAGCAGTAATAAGTACAATAATCTCTCAGCTCACCAAATAGTACAACCTGCTGGCAGAAGCCAGACCCAAATAAAAGGAGAATACCACAGTCTGAGTAAAGGGTACAACGTCTATTTACAGCTCTCAATCTCACAGGAGATCTATCTATTCGGCGATCCCCTTACCTCGATCCGCTGCCGAAGGCCTAGCAGCTCCTGCAGATGACTCTACAAAATAAAGGAGAAGAAAGGAACAGAAAATAACAATAGGGGGTGAGAACTACCAGATAAACCAGCAGCCTCCCCTAGTGGGTAAAACCTCAACTCTGACGCACCCACTAGGACTACTAGAGGCAAAAGGGAGAAGTGGTAAAATACATAAGATGCTGAAACAGGAAAACTACCACTACTATGCTGTCAAAACTGTATGCATGCATCAGAAATGGTATCTGCCCAAATAAATCCAATCTAGACACCAGTAACAACTGGTACTGCCTGCTCAGCGGAATCTGCACACACGGCTCGAAGCCGCGGGATCGGCTCACACGGCTTGCATCCCAACATAAGTATCAGACCGGCACACACGGCTGGGTCTGAAAAGGCCCACCTCCGGAGTGGCACTCGAGGGGAGCGACCCACACGAGTAAAGCATCTCTGTCATCAGTATCTCAAGTATCTCTGTAGCACATATCTCAATATAGCAGGACTGGATCATAACTATGATCAAAGTGGGAAACTCCATCCACTACAGAAACCCAATCCCCAGCTGATGCAATAAACCAGACTCAACCCCAATCTGATGCAAGGATAAACATCTGGTCGACCGCCTACTGTCCGCGGTTATCGCAATACCCCACAAATCCACAATCTAATGCAATCTCGACTACACTATCCCAAACCCCTGCTCACACTTGAACAACAAGCCTCTGGATGCACAGGACAACAATGAAACATGTACAAATCCCAAGATGATAGTGTAGCAATAAATAGTGGCTAACTAGATGAGCAAGAAAGCATGCCATTATTTAAAAGCTGTAGAAAAGTGTCAAATATTTATTTTAAAAAGATTGATTGTTATAAAAGTTATTGCATGCGAGATTATAGCCTTTGTCCCAATCACAGTGTCCCAATATAAGTTATCTGTGGGGTTATATTAAATTTTAGGAGAGTTCGTCCCAGCGGTTCTTGTCACTTATCACATTAGTTTGTCCCAATAGTTCTCATCAATTGTCCTGTTAGTTTGTCCTGTTAGTTTGTCCTGTTAGTTTGTCCCAATGGTTCTCATCAATATTTTAGGAGAGTTCTAATAATCCCAGTGAGCTTGTCAAAAATGAGGTAAGCAACAACCGCCCACCTCGAACAGCTCAAATCACACCCAGATAGTCTTCTGGCTGTCCACAGTCCCCTAGAACTGCTGTCTGCCGAAAACGGTGCCCTACAGCAACACACATTGCACAGGGTGTAACTATATTATTCATAAAAATACAGCTTTTGCTATTTTTCAAATAGCACGAAAAGAGAGGAGTTTTTCACCTCTGTATAGTGCTCAGAAAAATCCAGAAAAATTACGGTTGCGTTCCTCGCGAAGAGTAGATCAAAATGGACTCTTTAAACGTCTCAGTCTGATGCTCCTACGCCAAGATAAAAATCGGAGAAGTCGATGCTGTCCAGAAATTTCCACAGCAAAAAGGGGGGTCAAAGAGACCTCAGGAATCGTGCCAAAAGTACGAAATGGAGCAAAGTGATAAACATGAAAATCAAAGCCTTACCTCTTAGGAACGCGCTGCCATGAAAATCGTCCAAAAATTCCTCCTGGTTAGCACACAGGGAATTTTCGACTGAACTGCGACGGGAAATGGGCCGAAAAAGAAAACCGTCGCAGTGCGCCGCGTCGCAGCTAACTCACTATCGGTATCTTCAAAAATTCTAAAATCTGGAGGAGAGAGAGAGGAGAGAGAGAGGAATATTTTTCCTAAAGGGACCAACCTCTGATTCTCTCTCTACGGCACAGAAATCGAGGTGGGAATGAGGAGGGGTGGGGGACCCTATTTATAATGGGCTGGGGCTCCACACAGGATCGGATCCGAACAGGAAACACCAAAACGGGCCAACCAAAACGCGCCACGCATCCACAAAACAGGAAACAGCCTGTGCAAGGGCCACTCAGAAGCCGCCACGTGTCCACGTGGTGCACAGGCCCGGTCCCCGCGCCGGGTCTTCCGGAAGATGTCGGCCAACCGGGTGCTGCCACGTGTCACCTTCCCACATGCTTCTAGAAGCCGGCCAACCAATGGTGAAGCGCCACGTGGCAAGGGGGGGTCTTCGCTGCTCCCGGTGCACGCCAGACCCATGGACCGCGCACCAGCGCCCCCTGCCCGCGCCTGCCCGCGCCTGCCCGCGCTGCGCGCCTCCGCACTCCGCCGCTGTGCCGCCGCTGCGCCGCTGCCCGCCGCCATGCGCCGCCGCCCGCCGCCGCTCGCCGGTCGCCGGAACAGTAATTCCGGCGGCCGGAGTTACTGTTCCGGCATGAACAGTACCCAAGTGCCAAAAAAATAAAGTAAATATACCATTTCGATCGTTTTCGCGCGCTGAGCCCAAATCCGCTGTCCATTTCGCCAAATTCTCATCCTAAATTTTGCCGAAAGTCCTCGGAAAATCCTATTTGCTCCGATTTTCGTGCCGAGTCTATTTTAAATGTCCAATTTCGATTCTACAAGCTCTGTTTCACCGAATAAGCTCCCTACAGTCACTGTTTAATGTTGCACAGTTCCTGCGGGAGTCCGGATCATCACATCCTCCCCCACTAAAAAGAGTTTCGTCCTCGAAACGAGACTAAACAATAATCCTCAGTCCGATGTCTCGAATAAGTAGGGGTGAGCATCCCTCATCTCCGACTCGAGCTCCCATGTAGCCTCGCGCTCGTCATGATTGCCCCATTGGATTTTCACATAGGGAATGGCCCGATTGCGCAATTCTCTCACCTCTCGGTCCAGAATTCGTAGTGGGCGCTCCTCATACCTGAAATCTTCGCTAATCTCAAGCAGTGTGAAGTCAATGACGTGCGATGGGTCGAAGACATACTTCCTCAAGGTAGAGACATGAAATACATCATGGACACCAGCAAGCCTCGGAGGAAGTGCAAGTCGGTAGGCAACTGGCCCGATACGCTCCAATATCTCAAAGGGTCCAATGTATCGGGGGCTAAGCTTTCCACGAATGCCGAATCTCCTGATTCCTTTGGACGGCGAGACTTTCAGGAATACATGATCTCCAACTTGAAATTCTAGGTCTCGTTGCCGAACATCGGCATAACTCCTCTGTCGGCTTTGGGCGGTTTGAAGATGCTTTCGAATCACTCGGACCTTCTCCTCTGCCTCTATCAATACATCTGGTCCTAAGGTCCGCCTCTCGCCCACGTCACTCCAATAAAGCGGTGATCGACACTTGCGTCCATACAACGCTTCAAACGGAGCCATCTGAATGCTCGCTTGAAAGCTATTGTTGTACGCGAACTCAGCCAAGGATAAGTGTCGAATCCACCCTCCGCCGAAATCCAAGACACAAGCCCTCAGCATGTCCTCCAGGATTTGTATCGTCCGTTCTGACTGTCCATCCGTCTGCGGATGAAAAGCAGTACTGAACCTAAGCTGAGTTCCCAAGGTTGTCTGCAAACTCATCCAGAAACGCGAAACAAACCTCGGGTCTCTATCTGATACAATGGAGGCTGGTATTCCATGTAATCTAACTATCTCGTCTAGATAAAGCTGGGGTAGTCGCTCAAGTGGCCACGTAGTCTGCATGGGCAGAAAGTGCGCCGACTTGGTAAGTCGATCTACAACTACCCAGATCGCATCGGCTCCTCCTTGTGCCTTCGGTAGTCCGACCACAAAGTCCATCGTAATGTGGTCCCATTTCCACTCGGGAATTGGGAGACTCTGTAACTTGCCAGCTGGCACTCGATGCTCAGCTTTCACCTGCTGACAAGTTAAACACTGGGCCACAAATCTCCCAATATCCCTTTTCATGCCTTTCCACCAGAAGTGTGCCTTGAGGTCCTTATACATCTTAGTCCCACCAGGATGTAGGGTATAAGGTGTATAATGGGCCTCTCGCAATATCTGTTCTCTAATCTCCACATTTATTGGCACACATGCTCGGTTCCTGTACCTCAGTACTCCCGAGGCATCTACCGTAAAGTCCCCTGACTGATCACTCGGAATATGATCTCTAATCCTGGCCAAGTGGGGGTCCTCACTCTGTTTCTCCCTGATCCTGTCCAGCAAAGTGGGCTGCAAGACTAAAGATGTCAGTCTAGCAGTGACCCCAGGGGACACAACCTCTATCTCGAGTCGTCTCATCTCCTCTAATAGCGGTGCTTGGTCTGTGATCAACATAGACAAACTTTGCACCGCTCTTCTACTCAAGGCGTCAGCGACCACATTAGCCTTGCCCGGGTGGTAGAGAATATCTACATCATAATCCTTTAATAGCTCTAACCACCTACGTTGCCTCAAATTCAGCTCCTTTTGCGTGAACAGATACTTTAGGCTCTTGTGGTCGGTGTAGATTTCACAATGCTCCCCATATAGATAATGACGCCAAAGCTTCAGTGCAAACACTACAGCAGCGAGCTCCAAGTCATGGGTAGGGTAATTTTTCTCATATTCTTTGAGTTGTCTTGATGCATATGCAATTACCCTCCCTTCCTGCATCAACACACATCCGAGTCCACTGTGTGATGCATCGCTGTAGATCACATATCCTTTTCCCATAACAGGAAGGGAAAGGATAGGAGCGGTCATCAATCTATTCTTCAGCTCCTCAAAGCTCTTTTGACAGTCCTCACTCCAGATAAACTTCACTCCCTTACGCGTCAAGCGAGTGAGGGGTGTGGAGAGCTTCGCAAAGCCTTCCACAAACCGACGGTAATACCCAGCTAAACCCATAAAGCTACGTACCTCAGAAACCGTCGTCGGTCGGGGCCAATCACGGACTGCCTCAATCTTCGCTGGGTCCACCGCCACACCTGCAGCGAAAATCACATGGCCCAAGAAGACTACCTCCCGAAGCCAAAATTCGCACTTTGCCAGCTTGGCAAACAACTTCTTCTCTCGTAGAAGTTGCAGCACAATCCTCAAGTGCTCCTCATGCTCCGCATCACTTCGGGAGTAGACCAAGATATCATCAATGAACACTACCACGAACCGGTCTAAGTATAGCCGGAAGATCCGGTTCATTAAATCCATGAATGCGGCAGGGGCATTAGTTAGCCCAAAAGGCATAACTGTAAATTCAAAATGCCCATACCGTGATCTAAATGCCGTCTTCGGAATATCCTCGGCCTTCACCTTCAACTGGTGGTAACCGGACTGCAAATCTATCTTAGAGAAGACACAAGACCCTTGCAGCTGATCAAAAAGATCATCGATGCGCGGCAAAGGGTACTTGTTCTTGATGGTCACTTTATTTAATTCCCTATAGTCCACACACAATCGAAGTGACCCATCCTTCTTTTTCACGAATAGCACCGGCGCTCCCCAAGGCGATACACTCGGCCTAATAAAACCCTTATCCATTAAATCCTGAAGTTGCGCCTTAAGCTCTCGCAACTCAGCCGGTGCCATCCGGTAAGGAGCCTTAGAGATTGGCGCAGTTCCTGGGACTACGTCAATCACAAACTCAATTTCCCTATCTGGCGGCATGCTAGTAAGCTCAGCGGGAAAAACATCCGGGAACTCGCGGGCAATAGGGATATCCCCGAGTCCCGGCGCCGCCGTAGGCCCCTCAACAACACTAGCCAAAAAGGCTACACATCCTCGACGGATCATCTGCTTTGCTCGGGAAGTCGAAACCATAGAGGCAAAGAAAGCACTCTGACATCCCCGATATACCAACATCTCCTGCCCTGGCTCTCTAAAAGTGACGGTCCTTGCGGCACAATCAATAGTCGTAAAATACCGAGCCAGCCAGTCCATCCCGAGGACAACATCGAGGTCCTTCAATTGTCTCAGGACCAACAGGTCTGCTGGCATAATCCAGGACTCGATTTGCATCGGGCAGGACCAACAACACTCCTCTACGTGCAAGGTGTGATCGGGAATCTAAACCTCTCGCGCACGTGGTAAAGGTCCTACCTCTAACCCATGTAATGATGCAAATGATTTACTAATAAAAGAATGTGATGCTCCCGTATCAAATAAAGTACGAGTCCTAAGGCCAGAAAGTAGGGTGATACCTGCCACCACGTGATCTGCTGCCGAAGAGTCATCTACCTGTGCAGCATACACTCGCCCACTTTGAGCTGGAGGGCGATACTCCGTGGGATGGGAAGAAGATGGCCTGCTTGCTGGAGCATATGGCCGCTGAGCCGTCGACCGCTGTTGAGATGAAGATGGAGCAGATGCTGAAGAAGGGGCGGCGGGGGCCGAAAAGGGGCACGAAGCTTGAATGTGCCCGGGCTGTCCATATCTATAGCAGCGACCCCACCGCTGGTCGCAGGTGTTGGAAAAATGCTGACCTCCACAGAAAATACAACTGCCGGGAGCCCATCGCTGTCGTGATTGCTGTTGCTGTTAAGACTGCCGTTGTCGCTGAGGCTGTCGCTGCGACCCACGCTGCGACGGCTGGGATCTCTGCTGCTGCTGCTGCCGCTGCTGGGGCCTCTGGGATCCACTAGGCCCTCGCCGCTCAGACCGTCCTTGGCCGGAAAACTGTGGCAGAGACGGTCGTGGCGGCCTCCACGAGCTAGCCTGTCCCCCAACCTCCGATGCCGGTCGCTTCACCCCCGGGATCACCACGGGAGCTGGAGCTACCTCCTCCATCACCACCTCCCCGCACTCAACGTAGAGTGCCTGCTCCATTGAGGCCTCCAAGGTCTGCAACCTTCGCGAGCGAACAAGTTGAAAAAGGTCCCGGCGCAACCCTCGCTCGAACATGTAAATCCGGTGCGCCTCATCCCTGGCCACGTTCGGTACACATGCCAACAACTGATTGAAATTGGCAATGTATTCGTGTACGGGCCGATTCCCCTGGCGAAGGTTTCTCATCTGCTCCTCCAATCTCTGTCGGACGCTTTCCGGGAAGAAAGTCCCGAGAATGAGACTGCGGAACTCCGCCCAGGTCAGGAGCTGAGCCCCAGGCGGACCAGCCGGTCGAACACGCCGCCACCAAGCCTCGGCGTTGTGATCCAAAAAGTTCGTCGCTAATACCACCTGATATCGCTCCTCAATAAACAACGTCTCAAAACGTCGCTCCATCGCCGTGATCCACGACTCTGCCTCCCACGGCTCTGCATTTTGCCCTGAAAAATGGGGTGGGTCAAACTGGCGGAACCTCATCAACAGGTCCACCACTCCCCGCTGTTCTGCCGGGGTCAGAGATCCTGTCAGCCCAGTCGGCTGTCCACCAGTACCCCGAGCAACAGGGGATGCCGGGGTCACCGGTACAGCTGGGGGATTCACAGCAGGGGAAGAAGGTACGGGAGAACTCTCCGGGGGTGCTACAACAGGCTGCGCCCTCTGTTCTAACATCTGCGTCAGCCGACCCATAGCCTCCTCCTGACGCCGAACAGCCTCGGACATCTGGGCCATCTGAGCTTGTAGCTCTGGCACCTCACTCTGCTGGCCCTGCCCGGACTCCTCCTGGTCGGGCTCAGGGGAATCAGGCTGAGAATGCGTCAACATCCTACGTCGCGGAGGCATCCTACCACAAGAAACCACACTCAGTATCATATCCCCACATGACCCAATCTAGCGAAAGTCAAAGACATCCCCATATTTCTGTGACTTTATGTTGTCTGCAGCCAACATAACGGTTCACCAGAAATTGGGCATGTCGATCCCTCTTCTCTCACTGGAAGAGCCAAACAATAAATCAACGACTTCCGCAAATATCACGTCTCTCATGCCCTATCATCCTAGGGTCTGCCAAAAGCCTAGGGTTTTCTAAGTCCCAACTGACCTATCCCTAAGCTCTGATACCAACTTAATCTGTCACGCCCCGGAACCCGGGCTCGCCAACAGATCCGTCGTGCACACGGGATTTCCCAAGTACACGAAGCGCTGGCAACCTACTCCGATATAATATGAACAATAAAAGAGCATAATACAGAGCTGAAGTAGAATAACCACATAGTATCTCAGACTGGAACTACAAATAAAGCAGTAATAAGTACAATAATCTCTCAGCTCACCAAATAGTACAACCTGCTGGCAGAAGCCAGACCCAAATAAAAGGAGAATACCACAGTCTGAGTAAAGGGTACAACGTCTATTTACAGCTCTCAATCTCACAGGAGATCTATCTATTCGGCGATCCCCTTACCTCGATCCGCTGCCGAAGGCCTAGCAGCTCCTGCAGATGACTCTACAAAATAAAGGAGAAGAAAGGAACAGAAAATAACAATGGGGGGTGAGAACTACCAGATAAACCAGCAGCCTCCCCTAGTGGGTAAAACCTCAACTCTGACGCACCCACTAGGACTACTAGAGGCAAAAGGGAGAAGTGGTAAAATACATAAGATGCTGAAACAGGAAAACTACCACTACTATGCTGTCAAAACTTTATGCATGCATCAGAAATGGTATCTGCCCAAATAAATCCAATCTAGACACCAGTAACAACTGGTACTGCCTGCTCAGCGGAATCTGCACACACGGCTCGAAACCGCGGGATCGGCTCACACGGCTTGCATCCCAACATAAGTATCAGACCGGCACACACGGCTGGGTCTGAAAAAGCCCACCTCCGGAGTGGCACTCGAGGGGAGCGACCCACACGAGTAAAGCATCTCTGTCATCAGTATCTCAAGTATCTCTGTAGCACATATCTCAATATAGCAGGACTGGATCATAACTATGATCAAAGTGGAAAACTCCATCCACTACAGAAACCCAATCCCCAGCTGATGCAATAAACCAGACTCAACCCCAATCTGATGCAAGGATAAACATCTGGTCGACCGCCTACTGTCCGCGGTTATCGCAATACCCCACAAATCCACAATCTAATGCAATCTCGACTACACTATCCCAAACCCCTGCTCACACTTGAGCAACAAGCTTCTGGATGCACAGGACAACAATGAAACATGTACAAATCCCAAGATGATAGTGTAGCAATAAATAGTGGCTAACTAGATGAGCAAGAAAGCATGCCATTATTTAAAAGCTGTAGAAAAGTGTCAAATATTTATTTTAAAAAGATTGATTGTTATAAAAGTTATTGCATGCGAGATTATAGCCTTTGTCCCAATCACAGTGTCCCAATATAAGTTATCTGTGGGGTTATATTAAATTTTAGGAGAGTTCGTCCCAGCGGTTCTTGTCACTTATCACATTAGTTTGTCCCAATAGTTCTCATCAATTGTCCTGTTAGTTTGTCCTGTTAGTTTGTCCTGTTAGTTTGTCCTGTTAGTTTGTCCCAATGGTTCTCATCAATATTTTAGGGGAGTTCTAATAATCCCAGTGAGCTTGTCAAAAATGAGGTAAGCAACAACCGCCCACCTCGAACAGCTCAAATCACACCCAGATAGTCTTCTGGCTGTCCACAGTCCCCTAGAACTGCTGTCTGCCGAAAACGGTGCCCTACAGCAACACACATTGCACAGGGTGTAACTATATTATTCATAAAAATACAGCTTTTGCTATTTTTCAAATAGCACAAAAAGAGAGGAATTTTTCACCTCTGTATATTGCTCAGAAAAATCCAGAAAAATTATGGTTACGTTCCTCGCGAAGAGTAGATCAAAATCGACTCTTTAAACGTCTCGGTCTGATGCTCCTACGCCAAGATAAAAATCGGAGAAGTCGATGCTGTCCAGAAATTTCCACAGCAAAAAGGGGGGTCAAAGAGACCTCGGGAATCGTGCCAAAAGTACGAAATGGAGCAAAGTGATCAACATGAAAATCAAAGCCTTACCTCTCTGGAACGCACTGCCGCAAAAATTGTCCAAAAATTCCTCCTGGTTAGCACACAGGGAATTTTCGACTGAACTGCAACGGGAAATGGGCCGAAAAAGAAAACCGTTGCAGTGCGCCGCGTCGCAGCTAACTCACTATCGGTATCTTCAAAAATTCTAAAATCTGGAGGAGAGAGAGAGGAGAGAGAGAGGAATATTTTTCCTAAAGGGCCCAACCTCTGATTCTCTCTCTACGGCATAGAAATCGAGGTGGGAATGAGGAGGGGTGGGGGACCCTATTTATAATGGGCTGGGGCTCCACACAGGATCGGATCCGAACAGGAAACACCAAAACGGGCCAACCAAAACACGCCACGCGTCCACAAAACAGGAAACAGCCTGTGCAAGGGCCACTCAGAAGCCGCCACGTGTCCACGTGGTGCACAGGCCCGGTCCCCGGGCCGGGTCTTCCGGAAGATGTCGGCCAACCGGGTGCTGCCACGTGCCACCTTCCCACATGCTTCTAGAAGCCGGCCAACCAATGGTGAAGCGCCACGTGGCAAGGGGGGTCTTCGCTGATCCCGGTGCACGCCAGGCCCATGGACCGCGCACCAGCGCCCCCTGCCCGCGCTTGCCCGCGCCTGCCCGCGCTGCGCGCCTCCGCACTCCGCCGCTGTGCCGCCGCTGCACCGCTGCCCGCCGCCGTGCGCCGCCGCTCGCCGGTCGCCGGAACAGTAATTCCGGCGGCCGGAGTTACTGTTCCGGCATGAACAGTACCCAAGTGCCAAAAAAATAAAGTAAATATACCGTTTCGATCGTTTTCGCGCGCTGAGTCCAAATCCGCTGTCCATTTCGCCAAATTCTCATCCTAAATTTTGCCGAAAGTCCTCGGAAAATCCCATTTGCTCCGATTTTTGTGCCGAGTCTATTTTAAATGTCCAATTTCGATTCTACAAACTCTGTTTCACCGAATAAGCTCCCTACAGTCACTGTTTAATGTTGCACAGTTCCTGTGGGAGTCCGGATCATCACAAGAAGCCTGCGTTCGGGATCCGGATCAGCTTGCCCGATCCGGATCGGCTCCAACTTTTTCTTCAGAAAAATTTAGAAAAAATCCATAAAATCTAGAAAAAGTATGTAAGCATTTTAGCACATCAACTTTAAACAAAAATCATCGTTTCATGTCAAGAGAAATAAATTATGTTAAATCTATCAATAACATTCAAATAATGACATGACAATTTACAGAAATTAAAACTTTTAAAGTTGATCAAGTTCAAACACATCCATCATGATCTTATGAGTACGGCGTTTATCAAATCATTAAAATGGTAAAGAAAATGAATTACCGAGATCAATAGATGTTTGAAATCCCAAATAAATTATATAATGTATCTAGTCAATCTGTTGAAGAGAGTGGCTCTTTGAGCATCTTTCATTAAAAACCCACCTTATACCAACCTTGAAATTTGACGGAGTCAAGTATTTCAATCATGCATTTTATTCAATCAAAAATTACAAACCCATGCTTGGTATACATGTGGTAGCTGCACACAGTACTCGGACGACCGAGGTGGTAGCTCTTTCCTCCATGTGGTGGTAGTTTTCACACTACTCATTGGGATGTAACTCTTTCCACATCTTTTGAGCATTTTACTTTTCTTTGACTCCCCCTCAATTGGCTATCAATTAATTTAAGATATAAAGTATTCAACCAAGGATTGATCTCGAATTCATACTCAACTAAATAGTCAAATAAGATAAAAACAATACCAAGAGATCATTGAGAGAGAAATTGACTTTGATCAATTAAAAAATGGTTTAATTTAAATAAATGATCAATGCATCAACTGAATTATTATGATATCCAAAGCATAATAAATTTCTAATTATATGAAAGGATGCAAGTAAAGTCAATAATACACATGCTCAATTAATGTACTATGTATAAACATAGATAAAGAACAAAACAAAACAAAAACAAAACCTATCCTAAGCAAAGGTTTTAAAAATTATTTCAAGGAAAGCATTCCAATTGCTTTTCGCAAATGAATAAAACGTTTTTGATCCAAAGGTTTTGTTAAAATGTCAGCTAATTGATCCTCAGTTGAAATATATGAAAGTTGAAGAGTATTTGATTCAACTAGCTCTCTAAGAAAATGATATCTAAGCTCAATATGTTTTGTTCTAGAGTGCAACACAGGGTTTTTAGAAATGTTAATTGCACTTGTGTTGTCACAAAGAATTGTTACCGAAGATGCTGAAATCCGGAAGTCGCTCAACACACTTTTCATCCAAATAAGTTGAGTTGAACAACTACCCGCTGAAATGTATTCCGCTTCGGTAGTCGAGAGTGCTATGCAATTCTGCTTTTTACTGTGCCATGCAACAAGGCAATGGCCAAGATAGAAGCATGCACCACTCGTGCTTTTCCGATCATCCACTGATCCTGCCCAATCGGCATCTGAGTATCCAACAATATCCAAACTAGTTCCCATAGGATACTAAATTCCGAAATTAATTGATCCTTTGATGTAACGGATGATCCTTTTCACCGCTTTCAGGTGAACCACCTTTGGTGCTGATTGATATCTCGCGCAAATCCCAACACTAAAGGATATATCCGGGCGACTAGCCGTGAGGTAAAGTAGACTTCCAATCATACTTCGATATAGTTTCTCGTCTACATTCTCACTATGTGATTCACTTCCAAGTCCCTTGTGGCTAGTTCCCATTGGAGTCGGAAAATCCTTCGAATTTTCTAAGTCAAACTTTTTAACCAACTCCATTGCATACTTGGATTGACACAAGTGAATACCTTCATGTAAAGACTCAAAACATTTTATTTTTAATAAATAGATTAAAAGCAGAATCGTAGTCGATTTCGGGTTCAAAAGACCTATGTTGATTTATTTAGTCAATTGCCAGTGTGCGAGTTGCACGATTTACGAGACAAAAAGGCTATTTTTTCAATCCGGACATGATCTTGGAAATCCGAGTTGACCGTTGCGATCGTCTCGTCGAACTGAGCGAGATTCATATTCAGCACTTTTCGATCTGACGGTCGGATCTTCCAGAATTCAACTAAGAAGTGGGAGAATCTCGCGACTAATGTAACAGTGCCGGTGCACAGTGTCACTTAAGTGGCCACTGTAGATGAACAGTAAACCTCAATTTCGGGACTACGGCGGTTGCAACGCTGACTAATTCACTGTTCGGAACCCGAACATAGTGATTCAGGTGGTCGTTTTGATCCGTTTCGACGTTCTGAACACAATGGCACTGACGGAATTTCCGTCTGGCGACCCTAAGGCATCGTGACGCGTGCCGAACTGGATAATTTACAGTATAGGATGGAATTTAAAAATTCTGGAGCGAAATTTGAACGAACCAAAATCGCTACCTGATAGGTTTCGTCGAGCCGGACGTCGTGGCGGTGTCAGATTTTCAGTTTGACCGTCCGGTTGTCTCGAAAAGCGTGAAATACGGCTAAAATACAGCTTTTTGCACAATGGTCCCTAGATTTCTTGCCTCGGATAGCGTGCCACTCATGGGAGAGGGGCCTTGATGTAAATAATACATGCTGTGAGGGACCAGGTGCTAAAACACCAAGGCTAGAGGGACTACATTGCAATTTTGCAAACCCTATATATATAGGTTCCAACCGAGTTAGGGTTCCTCACGAACCCTAAACCCTCTGCCACCCAGCCGCTGTTGCAACAAAATCCCTCTTCCCTGCCGCTCTCCTCGGACCCAGCCGCACCGGCCGCCGCCTCTCCCGTCGCCGGGGAAGGGAGGAGCAATGATCACCTTGTTCTCGGGTGGTGGAAGAGGAGGGTTCTCGGGAGGTTCTCGGGAGGTCAAGACCCTGTCTGGGAGACTCCATTGGGACGCCGCAACCGAGCTGTGGTGGTCCGGTCCCCAGCCGTCGCCGCAGCGCCGCCGCGGGCCAACCCATCTTCCTCGGGTTTCCGGCCAAGGTAAGTCTTGGAACACTTTTGTTCTTTCGGGCTTTTGGTCACGACCACCTTGTTCCTGACACCGAGGCGATCCTCCGATTGCAGTCCGAGCCGCGGCCGCCGACCCGATCGCCGGCGGGAGCCGTCCCATCAAATTATTGCCTTTCCGGCCGATCTTCAACGCCGCCGTGATCCGGCCGTTCAACCGGAGATCAGCACCGTTGATCTTCCTCCCCTGGTTGACTGCAACCTCTCCACGAAGTCCCATCACGATCGGATCAAGATCGGGCCCGCGCAAAGGAGCCCTAGAAACCCGATTCTTGGCTTCTCGGCCGCGCGTCGCCGTCCGGCGCCGCCGCTGCCTCCCACCGGCGGCCACTGCCACCAGAAGCTTCCTGGCGCCGAGTGGAAGCTTTCCATCCAAGTTGCTCAGGCCGGAACCCAGCCGGCCGGAATCCACCATTAGAGCCCCTCCGAGCTTGACCGAGCCTTTCCGGCGCCGCCTCGCCGGCGCTCCTCTGCCGCCGGGAACCCCCAGGTAGGCTTAGCTTGATCCCCTGAGTCCACCCAGCAACTTGCATGGCCCTCTTAACGTGGCTCTCTTCCGTTCCAGAGTTGCACCCGAGGAGGGCATTGGTTCGAGCTCCGGCGATCCCCGGCGGTCTGGGCTCCGGGCACCTTGACAGGTAAGACCTAGAGGCCATGTTTAAGCTTCCCAGCATTTTTCTGTTGGCAAGATAGTGCTCTGTTGTTGGCCTCATACCTTGTGCCCGAGAATATCATTCCGGGCTCTAGCTCCGGCCGCCGCCCCTCCGGCCGCCGGGACTCGACCCTACCTAGACCGAACCTCTTCTGGGACTCAAGTAACCTGGTGCTTACCTCTGGTACAGGTCTGGGCCAGAGTTGATCCGAGAAGAAGCCAACCCGAGCCTTGTTGGAGCACTACCTTGCTCCGGCCATCTTTCCGGCCGACCTCCGGCACCCCTCAGGTGAGCATCTCAGTTCTCAGTTGATAATATACATGATGCTCCATTATATCACAGCTATGTCTAGTGTTTAAACCTAATTTAGTGAAGTAATGCTTTGAGCTCTAAGTGGTCATGGGCCAACCTTGCCCTCGAGCTGCGTGTCCACCCAAACTTGTGAGCACGGGGTCTGTTTCCTCAAAGGTGACGCGCTGAAAGTTACGGCGCAGCTTTTGGACCCCCGGATTTCAAGAACGTGCCGAAACGGGCCGGAATATAAGCTAATTATGCAATTTGAAAGCTGTTAGGGACCTCAATGCAATTTAGACACATATGCTGACTCTAGATAGTGTTTTACACCACTGGACATTTTGTTAGAGTCCCGTAGACTCTCGTTGATCGGGAATCGGGTTCCGTTCGATAAAACGGCTGTATCGAGCCGTATTAGAGACACGTTACTATTGTGTTGTCAGGATGGGTATGTGTGAGTCTAGTTCTGACTACAGTCTCTGTTCAGGGCCCAGCAGTTCAGCACCAGCCTCCCGGTAGTCTAACGGGAGTTCGGGATCGGCCTTCATTCAGGTGGGTTTTTATTTCCTTGGTTCTAGCATCTAACTCTATCATATTGGACGGGGTCAATTCTAAGTATACTGGGGTTAAATATTGATGGGTGATGGATTATACATGATAGCGGGTTACTTTCGATCGCATATGTTGCCGTTTTACTTTTGTTATATATATTATGATGCTGACATGATGATGGTTATGGTTACTTGGCTCGAGGCTGTCACACGCGCACCCGCGGTTTGGCCACCGCAAAGGGTGCGCTTTTCCGGAAAAGTGGTCTATGACCCGTGTATACCCACGAGGTGACGTAGTGGGGCCCCTTATTAGTGGTGGGGTTGAGGCGCCGAGGTGCGAGCGGTGCGACCCGTCGGTTTAGTTGTCCGACGTGGTCGGGTTTCTGCAGGTACGGTGTGGACCGTCGGTTTAGTTGTCCGACGTGTCCGGATATTACAGGATACAGGTGTACAGGTTGCCTTCCCCCCCTTGAGGGGGGGTGGTTGCTCCGGTTGTCTTCACGGTTTGTTTTACTATATTCTCCTACTCTATTACTTTTACGTCACTGACATCCCACTTCGTGACAGGGTTCGGACGGGGGGAGAGGTAGGCGGTGGTGAGGACGGGGCAGGAGCAGCTGGGTCGCTGGGGACCCTGGACTGTATTTCTTCTTTCATTCTCGCTTTTCATTGCATTGTAGTTATGTGAGAGGTTCGCGATACCCTCGTGGGGTCGGCGTGGATGTCGGTACGGGTTGCATTTAGTGCCCCTTGTGCGTTACTTTTCCTTTTATTTCTATCGGCCATTTGAAAATCAAGAAGGCAGAAGCCAAAGAAAAGATTGCGAAAACCGTTTTTAAAATCTAAGTGTCGTGTGGGCACTGGTTTCAAAACCCTGTGAATTTATGGATTGCGAAAGGGATTTCAAAACTTGGTGTCGGGTGGGCACCGTTTTCAAACTTTGTGGATTTATGCTAATTTCGAAACCAGCTTTCAAAACGTAAGCGCCGGGTAGGCGCTCTTTCAAAACTGTGGATTTATCCTTTCCAAATTGATCGGCCATATGTTCTTCTTTTATTAGTTTGGAATACTGGTTGCTTGTGAACAACTGTTGTGATTGATTGGTTGTGTATGTTGGAACATGTACTGAACGCTACGCCGTGCACGTACAGGGGAGACTCTGTCCGGTTGCAGAGTGATCCTGTACGTGTGGCGGGTCTGGGCACGCGCCGGGGAAGAGGGGTTCTCTTTTAAAAAAAAAAAAAAAAAAAAAAAAAAAAAAAAAAAAAAAAAAAAAAAATTTACGCGTCAAATATTCGGCTTTTATGAATCGTTTCCGCTAAAACAAACCCCCGGGGCGTGACAGATTAAATGGTATCAGAGAGTTCTTTCAATCACAACAGTTAGTGCCGACATCCGTGGACAACCCTCACATGCCTACATACGAATGAAATGGGTAGGGCATAGGACTGTAGAACGTGAGTGACCGAGGGGGGGGGAAATGTTGAGTCCTTTCTCTCACTTTATGGTTGTTGTTAGTAGGGTAGTCTAAAGTTGACTCTTGTGATGTGTGACAGACATGGCCCGTACTAGATCATCGGCCGGGGACGCAGAGTCAGTGTCCGACATCCACGGAGATACCACACTTAGCTACGAATGAATGAATCGAATAAGGCATAGAAGCGTAGAACGCGAGTGATCGGGGGAGCGGGGGAAAAGTATATGTCCCGTTTTCTAGATAGTTGGTTAAGTGCTATACTAGCGGAGTCTAGAACTGACTTGTGGGGTGTGTGAGTACGGGTTAAGTTTTGTTTCTCGGTTTAGCTCGGTTGTCGCGTTTGTGTAGTCGTATTGTTTGGGCTCGTGTAGTAGTGTTGTTGTGGGGGTCTTGGGATTCCCCCTGGGGTCGAGAAAAGAGACCACTGGGACTAGCGAATCTTGTTCGTTTGGGCTTGATTCTTCCTTTTGTTGAGCGGACCTAGAGCTTAAATACTCCTAGTTGGGAATGTGATCGTTGGCCTGGGGGTATGCAGCTCGGCTCAGCGAATGGTGCTTGGAAGGGCAATGGATTGGGACCGAGCGGTAGAGGTTAATCAGAGTGTCGCACCCCCCTTGGGTGCCAAGATGGAAGTAGGACCGTGCTTCCTGGGTTTTGTCGCCAGCTCCCATGACCAAGGCATAGTCTTGAGGTTTTGGGTTGCGAGTTTGTGATTGTGAAGCAGTACAGATCACGAGGGGCGCAAGGCCAATGGGAAGCGCAAGTCGGACATGTTTGGCCACTTTTCCCATGTATTGGATCCCTGGCGTATCTAAGTTTCGGGGATGAAACTTCTTTTAAGGTGTGAGTGATGTAGCACTCGAGAAATTCTAGTGTGCTCGCGGGCGAGAAAGCAGATCTAACCTTAGCGATTTGCATACCGGTGCGTGAAATGCACAGTTTCCGATGCACAAATTTCCGCCTTTCCGATCCGATACCTGGGTATTTGGTTAGGAACGAACCCTAGGATGACTTGTGTTCACAAGAGAGCGTAGGGTATTGGCATAGTGGTTTGGAGCTCAGGTGTGTTTCACACAGTTGAGTCTCGTTGTTTCGGTTATTAGTCGTACGCACTCCGGTTTTTGGGATCGTTGTTAGTGCAGGGTTAGCCGCGGTCATGGTTTCGGCTGTGGGCTGATGTTTCAATGGAGCCAGAGTGCTCGGATCAGTTACGGTGGTTAAAGGTTAAATCACTGTTCTCTTCGTAATCGTCCAGCTGATGGCATAGCAGTAGATGACTGCTATTATTGCACTAGCCTCACAGTTTGCTTAGAGGTTGAACAAGTTGCTGACCCTTCAGTGTCCCCGTGTCTTAATTCGTTGGCCTATGGGCCCGATGGTAACCAGGTTTTGGGACGGATGCAAATTGACCCCACCTTTTGCACAAGTTTTGGGGATTGACGTGGACTCGCCTATGTGTTAGTCATGGTGATGGTTGTGACCACGAGGCGGTAGTAATCCTTGACAAAGGTTATGTTTCGGGCACTGAGATTGTGTTGGGAAGTATGTGATATACCTTCTGGGGGAGTTGCGTCCCCAACTTGTTGTTGGCGACAAACCTTTGGTATTCCGCTGTTCTTTTGGTAAGCACGTTGGCTGCAGGCAACGGACGGTCGAAAGAACTGAGGAAATACCCTGCCCTGTAATGAGGAGTATCAGATTGGGTCTAAATTAGTAGCCTTAGAGTTGTAGATACCTTGCGACTGACTTGTAGCCCTCGATTAAACTTTTTTGAGCAGTTTCATAGAGTATGACTTCAAGCTGTAAGCTCCGGGAATGAAACTTTTTTTTTAAGTTGTAAGTTTCGGGGACGAAACTTCTTTTAAGTTGTAAGTGATGTAAAGACTCAAAACATTTTATTTTTAATAAATAGATTAAAAGCAGAATCGTAGTCGATTTCGGGTTCAAAAGACCTATGTTGATTTATTTAGTCAATTGCCAGTGTGCGAGTTGCACGATTTACGAGACAAAAAGGCTATTTTTCCAATCCGGACATGATCTTGGAAATCCGAGTTGACCGTTGCGATCGTCTCGTCGAACTGAGCGAGATTCATATTCAGCACTTTTCGATCTGACGGTCGGATCTTCCAGAATTCAACTAAGAAGTGGGAGAATCTCGCGACTAATGTAACAGTGCCGGTGCACAGTGTCACTTAAGTGGCCACTGTAGATGAACAGTAAACCTCAATTTCGGGACTACGGCGGTTGCAACGCTGACTAATTCACTGTTCGGAACCCGAACATAGTGATTCAGGTGGTCGTTTTGATCCGTTTCGACGTTCTGAACACAATGGCACTGACGGAATTTCCGTCTGGCGACCCTAAGGCATCGGACGCGTGCCGAACTGGATAATTTACAGTATAGGATGGAATTTAAAAATTCTGGAGCGAAATTTGAACGAACCAACATCGCTACCTGATAGGTTTCGTCGAGCCGGACGTCGTGGCGGTGTCAGATTTTCAGTTTGACCGTCCGGTTGTCTCGAAAAGCGTGAAATACGGCCTAAAATACAGCTTTTTGCACAATGGTCCTAGATTTCTTGCCTCGGATAGCGTGCCACTCATGGAGAGGGGCCTTTGATGTAAATAATACATGCTGTGAGGGACCAGGTGCTAAAAACACCAAGGCTAGAGGGACTACATTGCAATTTTGCAAACCCTATATATATAGGTTCCAACCGAGTTAGGGTTCCTCACGAACCCCTAAACCCTCTGCCACCCAGCCGCTGTTGCAACAAAATCCCTCTTCCCTGCGCTCTCCTCGGACCCAGCCGCACCGGCCGCCGCCTCTCCCGTCGCCGGGGAAGGGAGGAGCAATGATCACCTTGTTCTCGGGTGGTGGAAGAGGAGGGTT
>JAQNDB010001646.1:0-46449 GCA_029204045.2 Tillandsia leiboldiana | reverse complement strand
AAATCACGTCCTCACGACAGTCATCCTACTGTCCAGCCAATAGCCTAGGGTCCTAATAAGTCCTCAACTACCTAATTCCTAGGCTCTGATACCACCCTAATCTGTGAAACGCCCCTGGGGTCGAAAACTAAGCTGACCCGTCGTCGCCAACAGATCCGCCATCTGTACGGAAACTGCCGTACAGACACGAAGCGTCCTACCCTCAAGTCAGATCTATCGCTAATAAAATTTATCAGAGCTGAAAAAAAGAACACAGTAGCTACGAAATCCCAGAAATCTGAACATCTGAATATAAAAATCTCAATACAATGTGCCTCAGCTACAAAAGTACAAAGACTCCTCACTGATCTCTCGAATGTCCAAGTACAAAATGGAGTCAATAAAAATACACACCAAGTAACATGCTACCCCTCTGCACTCCCTCATTGCGTTGTAAGGAACAAAACTGCCACGTCCTCACCTCATCATCGACCTCCGCGCAGGCTGAAGACCTGAGAACAGCAGCCGTCAGAAACCTGTCCCTGCAGCGGGTTGTGAAACTACTCAAGGTAGTTCCCAGTGGGTACCGTCTCAATATCCACTTATTGCCCACTAGTTCTAGAGAGGCACAACAGATAGGTATGCGACATAGATAGATAGATAAAAGCTGAAAGAAACTATACATCATTCTCAATCATCATTCTCAAAGAAACTCTACAAGATGAAGATGTGCATACACTCGCTACTCTGGACTAACATGCCGCAAGTATCATAGACTCAAAGGAAAACTCATCTGATGAACATGCTATGAACTCTACTCACACATATCACCCAATCCCAATGACTGGCCCTCTTTGGACCAGTCAAACAAGCCTGCGCTCATCTACTGCCGCACATCCCGTAGGAACGACTTACTAGGCATCCCTGACCGCACATCCCGAGGGAACGGCTTACGTAGGGTGTTCCTCTAGGACCATCTCATAATCACATCGCACCTCGTCAGGCTCGGTATCATCATCGGACCCGGGGCGTAGCTCGAGGGGAGCGAACCCCACCGAACTCAAGTATCACAAGTATCTCATAACTGGTGCATAAAAAGCCAGGCTCAGCAGGCTATAGTCCACGATCAACCATCGGATCTCATGCTCCTAGCATAACTCAGTCGGAGAAAGACTCCACGACTCGAACAGGAAAAGCCCAAACCACTCACACAGCTATGTCGTGGAACCCTCAACGACTCAATCTGATAATAGCACGACCCGTGGCTGAGTCGGAAACCTCCACGACTCGATCTGCCAGAGCCCCCAAACTCTCAGGCTAAATGGAGAGAACCATCTCCAACACTAAACGTGCGTGAAACACCCCATGTCTAGAGTAAACCAATCCGGGAAAAACATCCTCAATCTCTCACACGGGAGGCCTGGTCGCCCACCGACTGAAAAAAATACTAAACTACTCTCGATACAATCCTCCTAGACACTAGTTCATCTAATAAGCTCTAAAAATTCACTCGGCCCTCTGTCACGAGACACATCTCCTTGAACCTACTCAACCCCCTCGGGAAGATCTCAATATTTTAAAAACTCTTTTCAAAACCCAGTTTTCATAAGCAGTCCGATGATTTTTAAAACGGTTCAGATGCCAATATAATAGCCAACAACCATAAGAATGGACTCTAGTGTCAATTCACTCTAGAATCATGCTAAAAATATCGGTGGGCCGTGCGCAATTTGTATTCCTACAAATTTCTAGGCACTGCCAGATTTACCAGCGATGTGCAAATAATTAAGCTAAACATGATCAACATGCATTCAATAGCTTTAAGGGCATTCCATACATCTTGAAGAAATTCCAACCCACCTGGAATGCTTTTCCGTGCAGGCAATCGCTGAAGTCGGAAGTGCCCAATGCGCCACTGTCTAAAATCCGTCGGAACCGGGCACCTCGCCTCTGTCGCAAGCGCGCAACCTCCTGCTGGGTGTCCAGAAAAAATCCCGCGAAGCCTCACAGAGCACCTACAAAGCCTAAAGCAAGGTCCTCAACATGACATCTCGGTCAAACCGATGTCGCTCCAAGATCCTCCTCTGCGCAACCCAGTCCGCGCCCCACTCGCCGCGGCTCCGCACAGTGCGCAGGGCCCTCGCCGCGCTCCTCGCGGCCCGGACAGCACTCCGCTGCACCCTCTCATGGCAGGGAAGAAGAAAAGATGGAATTAATGCCTTTCTCAAGCATCAAATCAATCTCTGCCCGAATCCGAAAATCCGCGGAAAGTCGAAAATCCAAACTCGGAGAAATGCAACGTACTCACCTCCACCGGTGTCCGCCGCACGCACACGAGCCCCAACCGGGCTCTCCAACCGGGCAAGCTCCCTGTCGCGCTCACGATCCACATCCGAAGCCTCGGCGCGAAGAACAGTCCTCCAAAAATCCACAGCCAACTCTCTCTCTCAAACTCAATCTCTCCCTTTCTCTCAATCTTTCCTCTCACCTCTTTCTCACTTTCTTTCTCTTCCTCTGGTTTTCCCCCACGAAAAGGGAGGAGGATGAGGAGTCTTATAAAGAGAGGAGAGGTCTTCAAGGTCAACAGAGTGGTTGGGAACATGAAATTACTCTTTTACCCCTGTTTTCATAAAAAATCTGGGGGCTGAGTACCGGTACACCGGGCTCCCGTACCGGTACCCAGGCTCAAAAAATCCAAACCGAGGCTCAACTTGCTCCAGTTCACATTGTGTTCCGGTACTCGTATCCCCCGCGTTCCGGTACGCAAGCCAAAAAGAGTATGGGGTACCGGTACGCCCCAATTGGTACCGGTACCCAGGGACTAGTCAGATTTTTCCAAAAATCTTCAACCGAAGCTCTCTGTTTCCTTCACAGTAACAGGTTCCGGTACCCCAACATGGCGTTCCGGTACTCAATGGCCCACATGCTGAATCAAACTGGAGTCCTCTGATTTGACGCCGCCACACTCACTTTTCCATCTAAAGGCTTCCGCGTCAATCCGGGACATCCCGAACTCATCTGTAAAAACAAATGGAACACGCCCAAGGCGATTTCTCCGCACCACGCCATCTTGCGGGGTCGGTGCTCTCAACAAAGTTCCGGTATTCTACAGAGTGTCCTAACAAGTATCCGGCAAAGAAGAAGGCGATGCAAGTCGTCACTGGGATGACAACTCAACGTCAAATGAGTCGTCTTCAAGTGATGAAGAAAAGAGCTCCACGGCATTCCACGCGTCCACATCTTCACCATTCATGTGCTTTATGGCAAGTACGTCTGAATAATTGTCCAACTCCACTGTTGAAAAGAATGCAATGGACAATGAATCGGATGATTCGGAAGGTGAAGAGTTTGCTCTAGCCTATCACAGATCTTTACAGGATTTAAAGAAACCGGCTAAGCAAAACAAGGGGTTGAGAGGGAGATTGCAGGATCTCGAAGAAGAAGTAAAAAGGGTAACTTCTCTCTCGACCGATCTTGAAGTGGAAAGGGATAGTTTGATAAAAGCAAATGTTTCCCTTCAGAGTCCAATGAGCAGCTCGAGAAGAACTATATAGATATGGTGAACAAGCAAACTACTTCTTGAAGCTCTATGGCGAGGGCCGACAGGAAAGGCGGGAAATGACAGAGACCATTCTCCAACTCAAGGATGACTTACAGCAATTCTCTTTAGGAAGGAGTAAGTTGGATAAACTCCTTGGTCTTGGTCAAACAAATCGGTTCGGCCTCGGGTACACTCAAACTGGGAAACAGTCCAAGTTCGAGTGGGGACAGTCTTTGTGCCTCAGTCGGTATCTCCTCCTCCGACATCGGAATTCAAGACAAACAACGACAACAAACCTACCTCATCCTCTTCGGAATCGTCAAGCTCAAAGGTATGTTTTCGTTGTAATTTTGCAGGGCACATCGAAAGAAATTGCGAGATTGGAGCTCAAAGAACAAATCAACCACATCTTGCAATTGCTACCAATAAGCTCACTTCCCGGAATTCAAGGAAGGATTTTTCAAAAGGAAAGAACATTGGGTAGCACCTCAAACAAGACGATGACAAAGAAAAAGATCAATCATACAAGACGTCGTCTTCAAGGAGAATCTCTCAACCTTTACCAACATACTCCAAACTCAAAAGGTTTGGGTATGCAAAGGTGAAACCCCTCCTTGTCCTTAATCGTTCTACGATTAATCTTGTATAGTTTGTGTAGACTATTTTCTTTTCTTCTTTTTCTTTGGCCAACTCGTCAACCATCCTTGCAAGGTAAATTGTATATTTTTTTCTTATGGTTGATGTTTTCTCTCGGTTTTCTTGGGTAGCATTTTTGAGAGAGAAAGCTGATACGTTTGACTCTTTTCATGAGATTTGCCATCGTATTATGATTGAAAAGAATGAAAAGATCATTCGTGTTAGAAGTGATAGGGGTGGAGAATTCATAAATTCAAAATTCATTGACTTTTGTACTTCAAATGGCATTAAACATGAATTCTCGGCACCCTATACACCTCAGCAGAATGGTGTTGTTGAGCGCAAAAACAGGGTTGTTCAAGAGATGGCGTCGTGTGATGCTTCATAGCCGGAAATTACCGCTACATTTTTGGGCTAAGCTGTGAACACCGCTGTCTATGTCATTAACAGAGTGTATTTGCGCCCAGGAACCTTGAATACACCATATGAGCTGTGGTTTAGTAGAAAACCGGATATCACGTACTTTCGTATCTTCGGGAGTCGATGTTACATCTTACGTGACCGGAAAATCTTGGAAAGTTCGACTCTCGAAGTGATGAAGGGATCTTTTTGGGTTATTCTACGATAGCAGAGCATATCGAGTATTTAACATTGAATCTAAGACGATCGTAGAATCTATAAATGTTAAGTAGATGAAGCTTCTCATTTTGAATCTGAAAAATCTACCCTCGATATCTCTCTAGATGATGATTCTCCTGCTAGTGCATCTTCTCATAATAATACTTCCAATATTAATGATGCATCTAATGGTTCTTCTAGTTTATCTGATGTGCAGGAATCATCTCGTGTACCTCCGAGTACTCCGTTTCAACAAACGCTACGAATCTCCAAGGATCATCCGGAATCGAACATCATTGGAGATCCACAAGAAGGAGTTAGAACTCGAAGGCAGTTGGTTTGCGGATTGCTTGCTACGTATCTTTAATCGAACCAAAGACAATAGATGAAGCTCTTCAGGATGACTACTGGATTAAAGCAATGCAGGAAGAGCTCCATCAATTTGAGCGAAACAAAGTCTGGGAATTAACGAAGCCTCCAAGCAACATAATGTGATAGGTACCAAATGGATCTTCAAGAACAAGAAAGATGAAGATGGTACTATCATCAGGAACAAGGCACGACTAGTTGCTCAAGGCTACTCTCAAGTAGAAGGTATAGACTTTGACGAAACTTTCGCCCCTGTAGCTAGACTCGAGTCCATTCGTATATTGTTTGCTATTGCTTGTCATTTTAAAATCAAATTATTTCAAATGGACGTCAAGAGCGCATTTCTAAATGGGTTTTTAAATGAGGAAGTTTATGTAGCTCAACCGAAAGGTTTTGTAGATCATAAACAACCTAACCATGTTTTCGTTTGAAAAAGGCTCTTTACGGTCTGAAACAAGCACCCGCGAGCATGGTACGAAAGGTTAACAAAGCACCTTTTGGAGAAGGGCTATACTCGAGGGGGAGCTGACAGGACTCTCTTTGTGAAGCATTATCAAAATAATTTCATTGTAGCACAAATCTATGTCGATGACATTGTATTTGGTGCAACAAAAGATAATGATGCTTCTAAATTCGCGGAGACCATGGAAAGCGAATTTGAGATGTCCATGATGGGCGAACTGTCTTATTTTCTTGGATTGCAAATTAAACAAAATGATGAAGGTATTCACTTGAGTCAATCCAAGTATGCACTGGAGTTGGTCAAAAAGTTTGATCTAGAAAATTGTAAGATTTTCCAACTCCAATGGGAACTAGCCACAAGGGACTTGGAAGTGAATCACATAGTGAGAATGTAGACGAGAAACTGTATAGAAGTATGATTGGAAGTCTACTTTACCTCACGGCTAGTCGCCCGGATATATCCTTTAGTGTTGGGATTTGCGCGAGATATCAATCAGCACCAAAGGAGGTTCACCTGAAAGCGGTGAAACGGATCATCCGGTACATCAAAGGATCAATTAATTTCGGAATTTGGTATCCTATGGGAACAAGTCTGGACATTGTTGGATACTCAGATGCCGATTGGGCAGGATCAGTGGATGATCGGAAAAGCACGAGTGGTGCATGCTTCTATCTTGGCCATTGCCTTGTTGCATGGCACAGTAAAAAGCAGAATTGCATAGCACTCTCGACTGCCGAAGCGGAATACATTTCAGCTGGAAGTTGCTCAACTCAACTCATTTGGATGAAAAGCGTATTGAGTGACTTCCGCATTTCAGCATCTTCGGTAACAATTCTTTGTGACAACACAAGTGCAATTAACATTTCTAAAAACCCTGTGTTGCACTCTAGAACAAAACATATTGAACTTAGATATCATTTTCTTAGAGAGCTAGTTGAATCAAATACTCTTCAACTTTCATATGTTTCAACTGAAGATCAATTAGCTGACTTTTTAAACAAAACCTTTGGATCAAAAACGTTTTATTCATTTGCGAAAAGCAATTGGTATGCTTTCTTTGAAATAAACTTCTTTTTGAAACCTTTGCTTAAAATAGGTTTTGTATTTGTTTTGTTCTATCCAATATCTATGTTTATACATAGGATAGTAATTGAGCATAGATCTTAATTGACTTTAATTGCATCTGTTCACACATTTAGAAATTTATTATGCTTTTGCCATCATAATATTTCTTTGTTGCAATGATCGTTTATGTTAATTAAATCATCTTCTAAAGTGATCAAAGTCAATTTCTCTCTCAATGATCTCTTGGTATAGTCATTATCTTATTTGACTGTTTAGTCGAGTATGAAATCGAGATCAATTTTTTGGTTGAATACTTTATATCTTAAATAATTGATAGCCAATTGAGGGGGAGTCAAAGATAATGTAAAATGCTCAAAAGATGTGGAAAGAGTTACATCCCAATGAGGAGTGTGAAAAACTACCACCACATGGAGGAAAGAGCTACCACCTCGGTCGTCCGAGTATTGTGTGCAGCTACCACATGTATACCAAGCATGGTTGTTCAAATTTTTGATTAAGTAAAATGCATGT
Source organism: Tillandsia leiboldiana (assembly GCA_029204045.2). Taxonomy (NCBI): domain Eukaryota; kingdom Viridiplantae; phylum Streptophyta; class Magnoliopsida; order Poales; family Bromeliaceae; genus Tillandsia; species Tillandsia leiboldiana. Next base: position 39,247 of record JAQNDB010001646.1, on the reverse strand, counting down.
TGAAATACTTGACTCTGTCAAATTTCAAGGTTGGTATAAGGTGGGATTTTAAAGAAAGATGCTCAAAGAGCCACTCTCTTCAACAGATTGTCTAGAAATATTATCTACCATATTTGGGATTTCAAACATCTATTGATCTTTTGTATTTCATTTTCTTTACCGAATTGATTATTTGATAAAGGCATTACTCATAAGATCAAGTTAGATGTAATTGAAGGTGTTCAACTTTAAGGGATTTAATTCTTGTAAATTTTCGTTTCATTTTTGGATATTACTGATAGATTTGGCATAATCTAATTCTTGTTGTGTGAAACGATGCTTTTTGTTTAAAGTTGATACACCTTTGTGCTTACAATCTTTTTCTGGTTTTTCTTGAATTTCTCTGAAATTTTTCTAAAGAAAAAGTTGGGGCCGATCCGGATCGGGCAAGGTGATCCGGATCCCGAACGCAGGTTTTCTCCTGCGGGCTGACGATCCGGATTGGACCTGCCGATCCGGATCCCGAACGCAGTTTTTTCACTGCGGGTAGCCGATCCGGATCGCAAGCTCGGGAGGATCCGGATCGCGGCTAGGTTTTTATAAAGAACAAAAGGGTTTGATTTCTTTTACTCCAATCTTTTGTTCAAAAGTTTCCAGAGCGCTTCTCTCTAGATTTCATCCTCCTTGGAAGCTTTCTAACTCAAGTTCTTCAGTTCCAAGTAAGTTTTATTGATCAAAATCTCGGTTTTTCACCGTTTTTCTCTTTTCCTCCTCAAACGTACGAAATTCTTGGATCGATTTTGTTTGTGGATGGTTTTTGATCAAATTTCTTTGAAATAAGAACTCTGGGTTGTTTAGTTTTGATTATATGCTAGGTTTTCTCCTGATTAACGGATTTTTAGGCTTCGATTTCTAAAATTTCGGTTTTAGGGCATATAATAAGGATTTTCGAAATTCATGCAATTGATCTATTTTTAAAAGTCCTTTTGCAAAACTAATTTGATTCTTAGTCTCTCTACATGATTATGATTGTTTGGGTACAATTTTTTCAATTTTTGAAAACTAAGAATTTTTGTGTTCTTGAGTTGGTTTTCACAGGACACCTTCTTTACTCAAGCATTTTGTTCAATGGCACTTAATTCAATGTGTTTCTCTTGGTTAATCCTTCTCCTGGTCTCAATGGTACACACTCGCCCTACAAATAAACTAAAGAGAGCCAAGAACCTCCAACAAAAAGGTGATTTTGTCGAGGTCAGTGACACAGAGGTAGATTGTCATGAGGTTGACTGGGCAGCATTGACGGATGATGATGACTCAATGTATGAACAAGAACCGTCTGATGATTCAAGGAGAACGACGTCTGTTAAATCAAAAGAAAAGGCAAATAAAGGACCAGGAAAAGCATCAAAGGCAGCACCAATCATCTCCATGAAAAGAAAGAGAATAACTAGACGCTGTGGGCTACGACAGGACATTAATGTTGACACGCCGATAGCTCCTGACTCCCCACATCGCTTGGAAGAAGTATTCGTTAACACTGATCGTCTTCGAGCCTTTGCACATCGCGAATGCATTGGTGAAAGGCATGTTAACTTTGAGGCTCTGCAAGGTCACTCCCCTGCCTTTGGCCTTCTGATTGAACAAGCAAACCTTATTCAAGTATGTCGTTTCCCAGAAACTCTTGGCTACTGTTTGCATCATGTGAGGACCTTCTACACTAATGCACGACATCTTCGAGAGGTTGAGAACGGTCCTATGGAGTTCTACACGAACATCCAAGGCACAAGGTTTAAGATTACTCCACAATTGATTGGCGAGGTTTTGGGAATGGAAGCCAGCAAGAAAGGAGTTCACTTCTTGAAGGGGGTAAATTTGACAAACACATTATGGCAAAAAGTTATAGAGGGAATTTGTCTCGAGGGAACACAATCAACCGAAAAATCTGTTCGTTCTAAAGAACTTCGTCTTGAATATCGCTTCTTAAACTTCATCACATGCTACAATATACTTCCAAATATGCAGACAAAGGTTGTGAGATGGGGCCGGTTGCTGTTTTTGTATCTCATAGGACATCGATCAGAGGCAACGGCATTGAATATCAACATTCCATACATTATCTGGAATAGAATGGCGCGATATGTTGAGCATCCTCACCCCACTGAGAGAATTCCATTTCCCTTGATTATAATGAGGATTTTACAGAAATTTCAGGTTGACATTACTTCAACAACTTATCATCAATGTCTGAGCATGATAAATGAGTCTACTATTGTCAAATCCCTCCATAAGTTGCCGCATGTCACTCCAGTTCCTGCATCTGGAACAAAGCACAGTACAAGCACTGCCGCATCACCATCTCGACAAGCAACTGGCACAGATGATGAAGCATCAATAACATCGATTATCAAGGAACAACAGCGACTATCTGTTAAGCAAGAACAAATTTTGACGGAGCAACAACGAATTACCAAAGAGCTTGAAATTACAACGGCAGCTCACATTACCATAACGAAGAAGATCAATTCAATGGACAAGCGGATGCGAAAGATACTCTCTAAGATGGGTTGCACAAGCTCTGAAGACTCAGATTCTGACAACTGATTACTTTTGACTCATTTTCTTTTCCTTTCCTTTTGTGCAGGATTACGATTTTAGGATTTAGTTTTATACTTACGTTAGCTTAGTTCTCAGGTTTTACATTTTATTGGAACTTTTTACTCTCCTCACATTTCGTAGTCTTAACTACATTTTGGCTTTGTTTTGTGACAAAAAGGGGGAGAGAGTTAGAGAGAACTTTGAACAATGTTGACTGCATGAAACATCAAGGTAAGTGAACAATGTTTGATATGAAAACTGGATGAATATCAAGGTAAGTATTACTCCAACTTCCATTCTCAACTTGAGGTTTTTCAGCTGTATGAATGCATGCCTCGACTAACTATTTGCTAACTATTTGGGCATGTAATATAACTAACAAGTTGATGTTCACTAACAAGTTTGTGACACTTGGTTTTTGATTGCATAGAAGATATGTTGGTTCTTAACTCTGATCAATTACATATCTATATATATATTAGTTTGTCACAAACATGTTCATGACATTTGGTTTTTACGTGCAAAGAAGATATGTTGGTGCTTTTTTAACTATGATCAGTTTACATATCTGAATATAAATGTCATGGTAAGTATAAATGAGTTTAAACTTCATCTCTGTTTGTGGTTTTTGAATAATACAAAATTCTTGAGGTATCTAACGATTTCTTTTGTCAAGAATGATTTCTTTTTGCAGAGAGTACAGATGTCTAAGTCTAGAGTCTGTTTTAGGAGTTTAACTCATGTATTGTATTTTGGATCTCCATTGTAAATTTTTGTTGTATGGTGATAGCAACAAAAATATCTTTTTGAATTTTCTTTAGTGGATCTGTGTTTTGTCACGAAACCGCCAAAGGGGGAGATTGTTACGGAATTTGAGTTGGCGTAGTTTCGTGAAAGTTTCAAGTCCTGAAGATTGAAGGCGAAGAAAGTTGGATCATTTAACTCAATCTCAAGAAAGAAGAATTCAAAAGGATCAGGTATGTTTAACTAAAGAATTTGTGTGATCCGAATACTTCTTGTAGTGTAGAAACACTTGGAAGAATCTTTCATTGCATAAAAATCAAAAACTGGACTTGGGACATGTTCAGGATCCGGATCAGGCTGTTCGATCCGGATCCCGAAGGTGGTTCGTTCATACATCGTCGCAATCCGGATCGTAGTCTCTTGATCCGGATCCCGAATGTTGAGTTTACCATCTACCTTGAACGATCCGGATCTTGCTTCGCAATCCGGATCCCGAACGTTGATGTTTGGTGAACTGTATGAACGATCCGGATCGTAGTTACATGATCCGGATCCCGAACCTTCGTTTTTCTGGAATTGGCTGTTTCGTTATGACGATCCGGATCTCAGTTATCACGATCCGGATCGCCGTCCGTAAAATTCCAGAAATGGCAGGTTTTTGATTCTTATCTCCTTCCTAGGGTTTCTAACCTATAAATAGACCCTATGTCTTTCTTTCTAGGGTCAATCCACATAGCCGTCATTTTCATATATCATCTTATACGGCTATAGATCCACATATAGAGAAGAAAGGAAATCATTAGAGAATACTCTATGTTTCTTCATCTATATTGATTAGTTTGATTCTAGGTTTTCATACTCACATCTTGAGTTGAATCAAACTAATGAATACTTAGATGGTATTTCCGATCTATCTTTGATCTTAGTATTCGGCGGATCATCACCACCCAAAAAACAACGATTACCCCAAAATCGGCGCGTGGATTCGCGTGTCCTTGTGGATTCAAGGTTCATTCGCTCTCGTGGATTCGGAGCGAGGCACGTTCGTGGATTCGAAGGATGCTATTGGGTGAAGACCGTGGATTCGGTCGGACGTCGTGGATTCGACGTTGGACGCCGTGGATTCGGCGTTGGGCGCAGATCGTGGATTCGAGAAGCGTCTGGAGCGAGCGGAGAAGATCCTCTAGGAGCGTATGGAAAAGGTTGAGTCGTAAGTGTGTACGGTAAATCACCTTGTACGTGTTTTAATTCTAGTGGATTTCTGCCGTGTTATCGGTCCCGTGGTTTTTTACTCCGGTGATGGAGTTTTCCACGTAAAAATCTTGCGAGTTATTTTCATTTCCGCATTGGGTTTTTTATCGCAACGATTTTTGAGTGTTTATACGTTTACACCTATTCACCCCCCTCTAGGTGTTTCTTCCCCTATTTAGATCCGTATTATATACGACCCAACAAAATACTCGATATGCTCTACTATTAGTAGAATACCCCAAGAAAATCCCTTCGTCACTTCGTGAGTCAAACTTTCCAAGATTTTCACGGTCACGTAAAATGTAACACCGACTCCCGAAGATGCGAAAATATTTGATGTTGGGTTTTCTACCACACCATAGTTCATATGGTGTATTTAACGTTCCCGGGCGCAAAAACACTCGATTAATGACATAGACAGCGGTGTTCACAGCTTCAGCCCAAAAATGTAGCGGTAAATTCCGGCTATGAAGCATCACACGCGCCATCTCTTGAACAACCCTGTTTTTGCGCTCAACAACACCATTCTGTTGAGGTGTATAGGGTGCAGAGAATTCATGCTTAATACCGTTTGAAGTACAAAAGTCAATGAATTTAGAATTAATGAATTCTCCACCTCTATCACTTCTAACACGAATGATCTTTTCATTCTTTTCAATCATAATACGAAGGCAAATCTCGTGAAAAGAATCAAAAGTATCAGCTTTCTCTTTTAAAAATGCTACCCAAGAAAACCGAGAGAAATCATCAATCATCAAGAAAATATACCATTTACCTCCCAAAGATGGTTGACGAGTTTGCCAAAAGAAAGAAAAATATTATACATAAACTACACAACATTTAATCGTAGAACGATTAAAGACAAGGAAGGATTTCACCTTTGCATACCCAAACCTTTTGAGTTTTGGAGTATGTCGGCAATGGTTGAGAAATTTTCCTTGATGAAGACGTTTTGTCTGATTGATCTTTTTCTTTTGTCATCGTCTTGTTTGGAGTACTACCAACGTTCTTTTCTTTTGAAAAATCCTTCTTTGAATTTCGGGGAGTGAACTTATTGGTAGCAGTTGCAAGATGTGGTTGATTTGATCTTTGAGCTCCAATCTTGCAATTTCTTTCAATGTGCCCTGCAAAATTACAACGAAAACATACCTTTGTGCTTGACGATTCTGAAGAGGATGAAGTAGGCTTGTTGTCGTTGGTTGTCATGAATTTCGGTGTCGGAGGAGGAGATACCGACTGAGGCACAAAGACTGTCCCAACCGAACTAAAATTGTCTTCAGTTCGATTGTATCCGAGGCCGAACTTGTTTGTTTGACCAAGACCAAGAAGTTTATCCAACTTACTCCTTCCAGAAGAAAATTGCTGTAAGTCATCCTTGAGTTGGCAAATGGTCTCTGTCATTTCCAATTTATCCTGTCGAGCCTCGTTGTAGAGCTTTGAGAAGTGATTCGCTTTATCCACCAAATTTGTATGTTCCTTCTCAAGTTGCTCATTGGACTCTTGAAGGGAAACATTTGCTTTTATCAGGTTTTCCCTTTCCACTTCAAGAGCGTTTGAGAGAGAAGTTGCCCTTTTTGCTTCTTCTTCGAGATCATGCAATCTCCCTCTCAAACTCTTGTTTTGCTTAGCCACTTTCTTTGAATCCCTCAAAAGTCTGTGGTAGGCTAGAGCAAAATCTTCACCTTCCGAATCATCCGATTCGTTGTCCGTTGCAATCTTTTCAACAGTGGAGTTGGACAACGACTCGGACGTACTTGCCATAAAGCACATGAAGGGTGAAGATATGGACGCGTGGAATGCCGTGGAGCTCTTTTCTTCATCACTTGAAGACGACTCATTTGACGTTGAGTTGTCATCCCAAGTGACGACTTGCATCGCCTTCTTCTTTGCCGGATACTTGTTGGGACACTCCATTGCAATGTGGCCGTAGCCTCGACATTTGAAGCATTGTAGTTGTCCCTCTGAACTTTTCTTATCCTTTGAGAAGTTCTCTTGCTTTCTTGACTTGTAACTTGAAGTACCCTTGCCTTTGTTCGACTTTCCGAAGGATGGAGATTTACTTGAATTACCCCTTCGAAAGTTGCGGCGAAACTTCCTTGTCAAGAGAGCGAGCTGCTTCTCAAATTCCTCCATAGAAAGGTTCTCGTCATCGTCTGAGGAGGATGTATCCGCGTCTTCTTCCTTAGTTGTTTTCAACGCATAACCTGAAGACTTAGAAGTGGATGCCTTTCCAGAAGAATTGTTAGTAGTAAACGTCATTTCATATGTTTGTAATGAACCAACTAATTCTTCTACACGTGTTTCGTCCGGGTGTTTAATAGTTTCAATGGCTGTAACCTTTGGGCGAAATCGTTCAGGAAGAGTTCTTAAGATCTTTCTTACAATCTTAAATTCTGGAATCTTCTCTCCCAGGTTAGCACATGAGTTTACGATGTCTTGCAATCGTGTATAGTAGTCCGTGAAAGATTCATTTTCTGCCATCAAGATAGAGTCAAACTTGCTCGTAAGCATTTGCAGTTTCTGAATCTTCACGAGGTTAGTTCCCTCATGTGTAACCTGAAGAACATCCCAGATTTCTTTCGCAGTCTCACATGTTGAGACGCGAGAGAACTCAGTTTGAGATAAGGCATTAAAAATAGCATTAATTCCCTTGCCATTGTAAGAAGATGAATCTAACTCTTCTTTGGTCCATTTCGACCTAGGTTTTAAGGTGCGAACATCACCAATAAATTCAGTTGGATTAGACCATCCTAATTCAATTGATTGCCACACCCGTTCGTCGATGGAAATTAAAAAGGCTTTCATCCGCACTTTCCAGTACGCATAATTTGTTCCATCGAAGAACGGGGGTCGGTTGATGTTTCCACCTTCAACCATTGTTTACAACCCTATTCCCGCTCTGATACCACTTGTTGGGTTATATGTAAAAAGGATCTAAATAGGGGAAAAAATACCTAGAGGGGGGTGAATAGGTGTAAACGTATAAACACTCAAAAATCGTTGCGATAAAAACCCAATGCGGAAATAAAAAAATAACTCGCAAGATTTTTACGTGGAAAACTCCATCACCGGAGTAAAAAACCACGGGACCGATAACACGGCAGAAATCCACTAGAATTAAAACACGTACAAGGTGATTTACCGTACACACTTACGACTCAACCTTTTCCATACGCTCCTAGAGGATCTTCTCCGCTCGCTCCGCGACGCTTCTCGAATCCACGATCTGCGCCCAACGCCGAATCCACGGCGTCCAACGTCGAATCCACGACGTCCGACCGAGTCCACGGTCTTCACCCAATAGCACCCTTCGAATCCACGAACGTGCCTCGCTCCGAATCCACGAGAGCGGTTGAACCTTGAATCCACAAGGACACGCGAATCCACGCGCCGATTTCTGGGGTAAATCGTTGTTTTTTGTGGTGATGATCCGCCGAATACTTAGATCAAAGATAGATCGTAAATACCATCTAAGTATTCATTAGTTTGATTCAACTCAAGATGTGAGTATGAAAACCTAGAATCAAACTAATCAATATAGATGAAGAAACATAGAGTATTCTCTAATGATTTCCTTTCTTCTCTATATGTGGATCTAGAGCCGTATAAGATGATATATGAAAATAACGGCTATGTGGATTAACCCTAGAAAAATGAATCATAGGGTCTATTTATAGGTTAGAAACCCTAGGAAGGAGATAAGAATCAAAAACCTACCATTTCTGGAAATTTTACGGACGGCGATCCGGATCGGATTAGCTGTGATCCGGATCGTCGTAACGAGACAGGTAGTTCCAGAAAAACGAAGGTTCGGGATCCGGATCGAAGTGCTTGATCCGGATCGTTCATACAGTTCACCAAACATCAACGTTCGGGATCCGGATTGCGAAGCCTGATCCGGATCGTTCAAGGAAAATGGTAAACTCAGTGTTCGGGATCCGGATCAAGAGAGGCTACGATCCGGATTGAACTGGTGTATGAACGAACCACCTTCGGGATCTGGATCGAACAACCTGATCCGGATCCTGAGCATGTCCCAAGTCCAGTTTTTGATTTTTATGCAATGAAAGATTCTTCCAAGTGTTTCTACACTACAAGAAGTATTCGGATCACACAAAATCTTTAGTTAAACATACCTGATCCTTTTGAATTCTTCTTTCTTGAGATTGAGTTAAATGATCCAACTTTCTTCACCTTCAATCTTCAGGACTTTAAACTTTCACGAAACTACGCCAACTCAAATTCCGTAACAGTTTGTTTACTGACCCGTGGATTCTTGTGTGGCAGGATGACTCCTAGGCGGCAGATCCCTACCCGGGGTACTCCTACACCCCCGGAGGAGCCGGAGCAGTCCGGGCCTTCTGAGATCAGTGAGCTGAGGGCCATGGTGGCCCAGTTGGCGGAGAGTCACCGCCGACAGGAGCAGAGGTTTGAGCAGTTGCTGGCTCAGGTTGCGGCACCTCCCCCTACTACTGTAGAGGCCCCTGTACCACCGGTTGTACCGCCGGCTATTCCACTTGTCCCTACGGCACCGTCGTCTAGCAGTGGGGCTCAGGGGGTGATCAGGCCATTGACCCCAGCGGAGGAGCAGGAGTTTGCTGACAAACTCGCCCAGTTTTGTAAGCGAGGACCACCTAGGTTCTCGGGGCGGAGCACCCACCCATGGGAGATTGGATCGTGGTTATCATCAATGGAGAAGTTGTTCAGAGATTTCTTCATTGATCCGAGATTCAGAGTACACATGGCCGTACATTGTCTAGAGGGGGATGCAGATGCTTGGTGGCGTCGGGTCGAGCCCTTAGAGTTTCAGATCACCCGACAGCTACCCTGGTCGGAGTTCAGGAGAATGATCCTTGATACCTATTTCTCCACGAGCGTGAAGAAAAAGCTAGAAGATGATCTGAAGAATCTTCAGCAGGGTGCTCGGACAGTGTGGGACTACTTTCAGGAGTTTACGCAGTTGCTCAACTGCGTGCCCTATGTTGCCAGGGATGGGCCGCACCAGGTGGAGCTTTTTGAGACGGGCCTGCACCCAGAGATCTATACCTTGGTGCATGCCCAGAGGCTCCAGACTTTGTCAGAGGCTGTGGATCACGCGCAGTGGGTTGAGAGGGGAGATCATGTGGTCGCTAGGCGCGGAGGCTTGGTCGCTCAGAGTTCTGAGAGGAAGCGGCCAGCTCCAGACGAGGGGGGACAGGCCAGTTCATGGAGGCCGCCCCGACCGCCACCGCCTCAGTTTACGGGCCGTGGGCGTTCGGAGCGGCGAGGGCCAGGGGGATCCCAGAGGCCCCCACAGCAGCAGCAGCATCAGCAGCCCCAGCGACAGCAGCAGCACTCGCAGCAGCAGATGTCGCAGTCGCGACAGCAGGGGTCACAGCGGCAGAGGCAGCAGCCGCAGCAGTCGACGCAGCCCCGGTCTACAGTTGGGTGTGTTTTCTGTAGGGGTCAGCACCCCTCCGATACTTGTGATTTGAGGCACGGTCGCTGTTTCAGATGCGGGCAGTCAGGTCATCGGTGAGCTACTTGCCCTTTTTCGACATCGCCGGCTCCTTCCTCAGCCTCAGTCCCTTCGGTGCCCCAGCAGCGGCCTTATGCTCCAGCGAACAGGGCTCCTTCTTCCCACCCTGCAGATTACCGACCACCAGCTCAGAGCGGACGAGTTTATGCCGGCCAGGTGGAGGACTCCTCGGCAGCCGACCACGTGGTGGCAGGTATCATTTTACTTTTCGGTATTCGTGCTCGCACTTTATTTGATACCGGTGCATCACATTCTTTTATCAGTAGAGCATTTGCATCATCTCATGGACTAGAGTTAGGTCGGTTGCCGCATGCATTAGAGGTACAGATTCCCGATCATATTTTGCATGTAGAGGAGTGTTGTTCGTCTTGCCCTGTACAGCTTGAGTCTTGGATTTTGCCAGCGGACCTGATGGTCCTTAGTCAGCAGCGAGATTTTGACATTGTATTGGGGATGGATTGGCTGGCTCGCTATTTCGCGATGATTGATTGCGCCGCGAGGACTGTTACTTTTAGCGAGCCAGGCCAGGAGGTGTTCGTTTACCGGGGGTGCCAAAGTGTTTTCTTTGCCTCAGTGGTTTCGACTTCTCGAGCGAGGCAGATGATGCGCAGTGGATGCGTGGCCTTTTTGGCGTCTGTGGTTAAGGAGCCTATGGCGGCACCGGGACTCACGGATATCCCTATTCTCCACGAGTTCCCGGATGTGTTTCCCCCAGAGCTGATTCATATGCCGCCGGATAGGGAGGTTGAGTTTTTGATTGACGTAGTTCCAGGAACTGCGCCAATCTCTAAGGCTCCTTACCGAATGGCACTGGCTGAGCTGCGAGAGTTAAAGGCGCAACTCCAGGATTTAATGGACAAAGGTTTTGTCAGACCAAGTGTATCGCCTTGGGGAGCGCCGGTGCTATTTGTGAAGAAGAAGGATGGATCACTTCGACTATGTGTTGATTATCGGGAGTTGAATAAAGTGACCATTAAGAACAAGTACCCTTTGCCGCGCATTGATGACTTATTTGATCAGCTGCAAGGGTCTTGTGTCTTCTCCAAGATTGATTTACAGTCTGGTTACCACCAATTGAAGGTGAAGGCCGAGGACATCCCAAAGACGGCATTCAGGTCGCGGTACGGGCATTATGAGTTCACTGTCATGCCTTTTGGATTGACAAATGCCCCTGCTGCTTTTATGGATTTAATGAACAGGATTTTTCGACCCTACCTGGATCGGTTCGTCGTTGTTTTTATTGATGACATCCTAGTTTATTCCCGGAGCGATGTGGAGCACGAGGAGCACTTGAGGATTATGCTGCAACTCCTGAGAGAGAGGAAGTTGTATGCCAAGCTATCTAAGTGTGATTTCTGGCTTCGGGAGGTTGTATTTTTGGGCCACGTGATTTCAGCCACTGGAGTGGCAGTCGACCCGGCGAAGATCGAGGCAGTCCGGGATTGGCCCCGACCGACGACGGTATCAGAGGTCCGCAGTTTTATGGGCTTAGCTGGATATTACCGTCGGTTTGTGGAAGGTTTTGCGAAACTTTCCACACCCCTCACTCGTTTGACGCGAAAAGGGATTAAGTTTATCTGGAGTGAGGATTGCCAGAGGAGCTTTGAGGAATTAAAGAACAGATTGATGTCGGCTCCTATCCTTTCCCTCCCTGTTATGGGGAAAGGATATGTGATTTACAGTGATGCATCGCACAGTGGACTTGGTTGCGTGCTGATGCAGGAGGGAAGGGTAATCGCTTATGCCTCTCGGCAATTGAAGGATTATGAAAAGAATTACCCTACCCATGACTTGGAGCTAGCTGCAGTGATTTTCGCACTAAAGTTATGGCGCCACTACCTGTATGGGGAGCACTGCGAGATTTACACCGACCACAAGAGCTTGAAATACCTGTTCTCACAGAAGGAGCTCAACTTGAGGCAGCGCAGATGGTTGGAATTGTTAAAGGACTATGATGTAGACATTTTATACCATCCTGGCAAGGCCAATGTGGTTGCTGATGCCCTGAGCAGGAGAGCAGTACAGAGTTTATCTTTGATGATCACCGATCAGGCGCACTCTTGTTGAATGTTAAATGAAAGGTTGGGATATGTGGTTAGAGTACTTAAAATGGTTCATTAAGAAAAGGACATTTGCATGCTTGAATGGTCACCTAGATAGGCCACCTTTTTCTGCTACACTATCATGCTGGAATTGACTTAGGAGAAACCATGTTTCATTCTTTCTTCAGTCACTTAGACATAGGGGAAAGTATGCTCGGATTAGAGCAGGGGCTGGGATAGTGTAGTCAGATACTTGGGATTCGGAACGGGTAGGCTGTGATGGCAGGGTAATGCGGCAACCGCGGATTTTGGGCGGTTGACCGGACAGTTGTTATTGCATCAGATCGGGGAGAGGGTTTGGGCTTCCTTTGGCGGATGGTACTTTTCCTTATAGATCAGAGTGCGCGATTCGCAGACTTGAGACCCTGAGACTCCTGTCCCATATCGGTGTTATGCGTAGGCTGGCATACCCGATTTGGCAGACATTGAGACTCCTATCCCAGATCGGTGTTATGTGTAGGCTGGCATACCCGATTTGGCAGACCTTGAGACTCCTGTCCCATATCGGTGTTATGCGTAGGCTGGCATACCCGACTTGGCAGACAATGAGACTCCTGTCCCATATCGGTGTTATGCGTAGGCTGGCATACCCGATTTGGCAGACATTGAGACTCCTATCCCATATCGGTGTTATGCGTAGGCTGGCATACCCGATGTGGCAGACTTCGATATTCTGATGCATACATTTAGCTATCTTTTAGCTGGGCAGGTAGAGGCATATTAGTGGTAGCTTTTATCAGTAGTCATACTTATAGTTTACCACATTTATTCTTTTAGCCTCTGGTAGTCCTAGTGGGCAGGTCGGAGTTGAGGTTTACCCACTAGGGGAGGCTACTGTCTTTATCGTAGTTCTGACCCCCACTGTTTTCCCTTTTCTTGTCCCCTTTGTTTTGCAGAGTCATCTGCTGGAGTTGCGGGACCCTCTTCCCAGGATCAAGGTAAGAGGATCGCTGACTAGATAGCTGCTACCCCGGGCTCGAGTTTAGTAGTTTTGTTGTATCCCCTGTACACTCAGACGGTTGTATTTCTTTTATTTTTGGGTCTGGCTGCGGCCAGCTGGTTGTATTTATTTCGTGAGCTGGGAGAGACACATGTATATTCATGAGAGATTATTGTACTTTTATTTCCAGCATTTGTCTGAGATGTACTACTTTCAGTTTAGCTCTGTTTTATGCTCTTGTATTATTTCTTTTATATCTGAGCAGGTTACCAGCACTTCGTGTACACGGGAAATACCGTGTGCACGGCGGATCTGTGGACGAGCCCGGGTTCTGGTTTACACCCGGGGCGTGACAGATTAGTTTGGTATAAGAGCTTAGGGATAGGTCAGTTGGGACTTAGGAAACCCTAGGCTTTTTGGCAGGGCGTGAGTGACGCGATATTTTGCGAAAGTCGGCAATTTGTTATTAAACTCTTCCTGTGAGTGGAGAGGGACTGGCATAGCCTATTTCTGGTGGACTGTTATGTTGGCTGCAGACAACATAAGGTTACAGGAATAGGGGGATGTCCATGACTTTCGCTGGATTGGGTCGTGTGTGGTTTTGTTTACTGACCCGTGGTTTCTTGTGTGGCAGGATGCCTCCTAGGCGGCAGATCCCTACTCGGGGTACTCCTACACCCCCGGAGGAGCCGGAGCAGCCCGGGCCTTCTGAGATCAGTGAGCTGAGGGCCATGGTGGCCCAGTTGGCGGAGAGTCACCGCCGACAGGAGCAGAGGTTTGAGCAGTTGCTGGCTCAGGTTGCGGCACCTCCCCCTACTACTATAGAGGCCCCTGTACCACCGGTTGTACCGCCGGCTATTCCACTTGTCCCTACGGCACCGTCGTCTAGCAGTGGGGCTCAGGGGGTGATCAGGCCATTGACCCCAGCGGAGGAGCAGGAGTTTGCTGACAAACTCGCACAGTTCTGTAAGCGAGGACCACCTAGGTTCTCGGGGCGGAGCACTCACCCAGCGGAGATAGGATCGTGGTTAGCATCAATGGAGAAGTTGTTCAGAGATTTCTTCATTGATCCGAGATTCAGAGTACACATGGCTGTACATTGTCTAGAGGGGGATGCAGATGCTTGGTGGCGTCGGGTCGAGCCCTTAGAGTTTCAGATCACCCGACAGCTACCCTGGTCGGAGTTCAGGAGGATGATCCTTGACACTTACTTCTCCACGAGCGTGAAGAAGAAGATAGAAGATGACTTGAAGAACCTGCAGCAGGGTGATCGCCCAGTGTGGGACTATTTCCAGGAGTTTACGCAGTTGCTCAACTGCGTACCCTATGTTGCCAGGGATGGGCTGCACCAGGTGGAGCTGTTTGAGACAGGTCTGCGCCCTGAGATCTATACCTTGGTGCACGCCCAGAGGCTTCAGACTTTATCAGAGGCAGTGGATCATGCACAGTGGGTCGAGAGGGGAGATCATGTGGTTTCTAGACGCGGAGGTCTGGTCGCTCAGAGTTCTGAGAGGAAGCGACCAGCATCGGACGATGGGGGACAGGCCAGTTCCTGGAGGCCGCCCCGACCGCCCCCGCCTCAGTTTACGGGCCGTGGGCGTTCGGATCGGCGAGGGCCTGGGGGATCCCAGAGGCCCCCGCAGCATCAGCAGCAGGCCCAGCGACAGCAGCAGCACTCGCAGCAGCAGAGGTCGCAGTCGCGACAACAGGGGTCACAGCGGCAAAGGCAGCAGCAGCGGCAGTCGAGGCAGCCCCAGTCTGCGGTCAGGTGCATCTTTTGTAGGGGACAGCACTCGGCGGATACTTGTGACCAGAGGTATGGCCGCTGTTATCGGTGTGGACAGTCCGGCCACATTCGAGCTACTTGCCCTCTCTCGACACCGCAGGCTCCTTCCTCAGCATCAGTTCCTTCGGTGCCCCAGCAGCGGCCTTATGCTCCAGCGAACAGGGCTCCTTCCTCCCACCCTACAGACTACCGACCACCAGCTCAGAGCGGGCGAGTCTACGCCGCCCAGGTAGGGGACTCCGCGGCGGCCGACCACGTGGTGGCAGGTATCATTTTACTTCTCGGCATTAGAGCTCGCACTTTATTTGATACCGGTGCATCGCATTCTTTTATCAGTAGAGCATTTGCATCATCGCATGGACTAGAGTTAGGTCGGTTGCCGCATGCATTAGAGGTACGGATTCCTGATCATATTTTGCATGTAGAGGAGTGTTTCTTGCCCTGTACAGCTTGAGTCTTGGATTTTGCCAGCGGACCTGATGGTCCTTAGTCAGCTGCGAGATTTTGACATTGTGCTGGGGATGGATTGGCTAGCTCGCTATTTCGCGACGATTGATTGCGCCGCGAGGACTGTTACTTTTAGCGAGCCAGGCCAGGAGGTGTTCGTTTACAGGGGGTGCCAGAGTGCTTTCTTTGCCTCTGTGGTTTCGACTTCTCGAGCGAGGCAGATGTTGCGCAGTGGATGCGTGGCCTTTTTGGCGTCTGTGGTTAAGGAGCCCGTGGCGGCACCGGGACTCCCGGATATCCCTATTGTCCACGAGTTCCCGGATGTGTTTCCTCCAGATCTGATTCATATGCCGCCGGATAGGGAGGTTGAGTTTTTGATTGACGTAGTTCCAGGAACTGCGCCAATCTCTAAGGCTCCTTACCGAATGGCACCGGCTGAGCTGCGAGAGTTAAAGGCGCAACTCCAGGATTTAATGGACAAAGGTTTTGTCAGACCAAGTGTATCGCCTTGGGGAGCGCCGGTGCTATTTGTGAAGAAGAAGGATGGATCACTTCGACTATGTGTTGATTATCGGGAGTTGAATAAAGTGACCATTAAGAACAAGTACCCTTTGCCGCGCATTGATGACTTATTTGATCAGCTGCAAGGGTCTTGTGTCTTCTCCAAGATTGATTTACAGTCTGGTTACCACCAATTGAAGGTGAAGGCCGAGGACATCCCAAAGACGGCATTCAGGTCGCGGTACGGGCATTATGAGTTCACCGTCATGCCTTTTGGATTGACAAATGCCCCTGCTGCTTTTATGGATTTAATGAACAGGATTTTTCGACCCTACCTGGATCGGTTCGTCGTTGTTTTTATTGATGGCATCCTAGTTTATTCCCGGAGCGATGTGGAGCACGAGGAGCACTTCAGGATTGTGCTGGAACTCCTGAGAGAGAGGAAGTTGTATGCCAAGCTATCTAAGTGTGATTTCTGGCTTCGGGAGGTTGTATTTTTGGGCCACGTGATTTCAGCCACTGGAGTGGCAGTCGACCCGGCGAAGATCGAGGCAGTCCGGGATTGGCCCCGACCGACGACGGTATCAGAGGTCCGCAGTTTTATGGGCTTAGCTGGATATTACCGTCGGTTTGTGGAAGGTTTTGCAAAACTTCCACACCCCTCACTCGTTTGACGCGAAAAGGGATTAAGTTTATCTGGAGTGAGGATTGCCAGAGGAGCTTTGAGGAATTAAAGAACAGATTGATGTCGGCTCCTATCCTTTCCCTCCCTGTTATGGGGAAAGGATATGTGATTTACAGTGATGCATCGCACAGTGGACTTGGTTGCGTGCTGATGCAGGAGGGAAGGGTAATCGCTTATGCCTCTCGGCAATTGAAGGATTATGAAAAGAATTACCCTACCCATGACTTGGAGCTAGCTGCAGTGATTTTCGCACTAAAGTTATGGCGCCACTACCTGTATGGGGAGCACTGTGAGATTTACACTGACCACAAGAGCTTGAAATACCTGTTCTCACAGAAGGAGCTCAACTTGAGGCAGCGCAGATGGTTGGAATTGTTAAAGGACTACGATGTAGACATTTTATACCATCCTGGCAAGGCCAATGTGGTTGCTGATGCCCTGAGCAGGAGAGCAGTACAGAGTTTATCTTTGATGATCACCGATCAGGCGCCATTACTTGAGCAGATGAGGCGGTTAGAGCTCGAGGTTGTGTCCCCTGGGGTCTCTGCTTGACTTATGTCTCTAGTCGTGCAACCCACTCTGTTGGACAGGATTCGAGAGAGACAGAGTGAGGACCCCCTCCTGATGAGGATTCGAGAGCAGATACAGACTGGTTTGACAGGGGACTTTTCGGTTGATGCTTCGGGAGTACTGCGGTACAGGGACCGAGCATGTGTGCCTATGGATGCAGAGATCCGAGAGCAGATCTTGAGGGAGGCCCACTATACACCTTATACCATCCATCCTGGTGGGACTAAGATGTATAGGGACCTTAAGGCACAGTTTTGGTGGAATGGGATGAAAAGAGACATTGGGAGATTTGTAGCACACTGTCTAACTTGTCAGCAAATAAAGGCTGAACATCGTGTACCTGCTGGCAAGTTGCAGAGTCTTCCAATCCCTGAATGGAAATGGGAACATGTTACCATGGATTTTGTCACTGGTTTGCCGAGAGCACAGACGGGAGCGGATGCTATCTGGGTAGTCGTGGATAGACTCACCAAATCCGCACACTTTTTACCGGTGCAGGTGACTTGGTCCCTCGAGCGGCTGGCACAGCTGTACTTAGACGAGGTAGTGAGGCTGCATGGTGTGCCCGTCTCCATTGTATCTGACCGAGATCCGAGATTTGTTTCGCGCTTTTGGAGGAGCCTACAGGCCACTTTAGGGACACAGCTCAGTTTCAGCACAGCATTTCACCCAAAGACAGACGGACAGTCAGAGCGTACTATATAGATTCTTGAGGACATGCTCCGGGCTTGCACGCTGGACTTTGGAGGGGGTTGGGTGCGACACTTATCATTGGCAGAGTTTGCGTACAACAATAGCTTTCAAGCGAGCATCCAAATGGCTCCGTTTGAAGCATTGTATGGACGCAAGTGTCGTTCCCCTCTTTATTGCAGCGATGTGGGTGAAAGGCGGACATTGGGGCCAGAGTTGCTTCGAGAGGCGGAGGCTAAGGTCAGGATAGTCAGGCAGCACCTTCAGACAGCACAGAGCAGACAGATGAGCTATGCAGATGTGCGGAGGCGAGACCTGGAGTTCGCGGTTGGGGATCATGTCTTTTTGAAAGTCTCGCCTTCAAAGGGGATCTGAAGATTCGGGATTCGGGGGAAACTGAGCCCTCACTACATTGGACCTTTCGAGGTATTAGAGCGCATAGGGCCAGTTGCCTACAGGCTTGCACTTCCTCCCAGGCTTTCAGGTGTTCACGATGTTTTTCATGTATCGACTCTGAGGAGGTATATTCATGACCCGTCTCATATCATCGATTTCACCCCACTGGAGGTTACCGAGGACCTGAGCTATGTTGAGCGGCCGTTGAGGATCTTGGACCGTGAGGTTAGGGAGTTGCGCAGTCGGGCCATCCCTTATGTGAAGATCCTCTGGAGCAGTCATGAGGAGCGCGAGGCTACCTGGGAGCTGGAGTCAGCGATGATGGATGCTTACCCCCACTTGTTCGAGGCCCCTGCTTGAGGTATGATTTTTGTTTCGTGGACGAAACTTTTTCTTGTAGGGGAGGATGTAGTGTTCTGGATTTCCCATGCAACCTTTCCGATGAATCCACTATGTAGAACACCTTGTGTGGTGTGTCTGGCCCATGGTGCATCAAAGGGATGCCACAGATGGACCCTGTGAGACATTGTTAGCTGATTTGGCCTTCGGCTGCATATGCCGAATTTTAGAAAAGGTTTCGGGCCAATCAGAGGTTGGATTTGGATTCAGCGCGGAAAAACGCTTGAAAACGGCTATTTGCTTGTTAAATTTGGAGTCCGGATGACCAAAAACGGGCTTCCGAAAGTTTTCAGGGATTTTCGGTGCATGGGGGTGACCGTGGACCGGCCTGAGCCACGTGGCGGCCTATCATTGGCCGGGGCACGCAGCTCGGTCCACGGGGATGCGCGGCGGTGCATGCACCGCGGGCGGGAGACGCGTGGCGTGCGCGGAGTGGTTGGCGCACGCGGCGCGGCGCAGCGTCCTTGCGCGGCTGCGGTGGACCGGGCGCATGACACGTGGCGGCCGGGGATTGATTGGCTCACGAGGGCGCGGTCCACGGTGTGCGCAGAGGGGCGCCTCGGGACGGCGCGCGCACAGGGGCGCCAGGCGGGCGGTCGGCCGCACTCAAGTGCGGACACGTGCCGGCACGCGACAGGCGGGCCGTACCTACCCCCGCTGACCGCGGGGGGACACGTGGCGCGCGGCGGGACCTTTGCACCGCTGTCCCCTATTGTGGGGTGACGTGGCATCACCAGAGTGATTCGGGCGCGTCGGACAGGAGGTTTACGACCGGGTTTCCGGGCGCAGTGCGCCCGAAACTTGCGCCCGAAAACCCGGCCCGTTAGTGTTGTGGGCTGGGCCTATAAATAGGGGGCTTTGGGTCACTTAGCTCTTTTTCTGAGCGGTTTTTCACAGGGATTTCTCTTGGGCGTTTCTTCCTCTACTTGTTCCTCATTTCACTGAGCATCCCTGGGATTCTTAGGGGCACGCATCCCGAGGTTAGCGATTTTTCGGCGCGGCGTGACGCTTGTTCTCCGGCGACCCGCTTCGCCCCTTCTCGGTGTTTGGGCTCCCCCGACTCACCCCGACTTTGGATTTTGCCGATTCTTGCGCCGTTGGACTCACGACAGGTAGGACTTCAACTTATGTGTTTCGAGGTTCCTCGTTTTCCGTGCTGACCTTGGAGTTTTCTGAGCACCCATTTGACCCATTTATCTTCGCGGATTTTTGGACAGCACCGCGGTGTTCTAGCCGTATCTTTTCGCTCAGACGTCAGATCGAGGCGATTCAGAAGGCAATTTTCATCTACACTTCGCAAGGAGTCTCCTGGATTTTTCCTTGAATTTTTGGAATATTTTCCGAAGGTGAAAGTCTCCTCCCACTGTAGTGCTTTGACACAGATT
This sequence comes from Tillandsia leiboldiana, assembly GCA_029204045.2. NCBI lineage: Eukaryota > Viridiplantae > Streptophyta > Magnoliopsida > Poales > Bromeliaceae > Tillandsia > Tillandsia leiboldiana. The sequence continues at coordinate 19,259 of JAQNDB010001646.1, read as the reverse complement.
TTCTGGACATTTGGATTCGGGGTGTTTCCCTTGCAGAATTTATAACTCAGCGTAGAAAAATCGGATTTGAACGTGCAGGTACTCGTTTCGACGGGTTCGTCGCGAGGATCGCAACAGTATTTATCTTGGATTTTTCCGGGCGTTTTTCACAGGTGAAAATAGACAGATAGTGGACTGTTGTAAAATTGGGCAGATTCGGTTGGAATATTATATTAATTTATGTATGTTCCTTTGGGGTATTTTGTACAGAGTTGTGGTGACTATTTTGGACTGAGCGTAGGATTCGCTTTTGGGTCAGGGATTAGCGCTCGAGGTGGGTGATGTTGTAAACCTCCTACTTGTGATTTATCACTAGGCCTATTAGAATGCTCTCGATCATGTTGTTAGTAGAATTGTGAGATGGACCTAGCATGCTTGTATGAGATCCTGGTTTCTTCGTTAATAATTGCATTGTTAGAAAACTACAAGTTAGTAGATTGTGTTTCCATGCTTTAGATATGTAGTATAATTACTTGGAAATCATGCTAAATCCATATCATGTTGAATGTTTAATGAAAGGTTGGGACATGTGGTTAGAGTACTTAAAATGGTTCATTAAGAAAAGGACTTTTGCATGCTTGAATGGTCACCTAGATAGGCCACCTTTTTTCTGCTACACTATCATGCTGGAATTGACTTAGGAGAAACCATGTTTCATTCTTTCTTCAGTCACTTAGACATAGGGGATAGTATGCTCTGATTAGAGCAGGGACTGGGATAGTGTAGTCAGCTTTGGGATTTGGGGACAGGCAGGTTTGAGGACAGGGTACTCGCGGCAACCGCGGATTTTGGGCGGTTGACCGGACTGTTGTTAGTGCATCAGATTTGGGGATAGGGGATCGGGACTTCTTTAGTGGATGGGTTGTTCCCACTTAAGTAGAGTCTTGGTCCAGTCCTACTATATCGGGTTACTTGTGACCGTGCCGGTCAGGAGCCGGTCTGTTGCAGTACTTGAGACCGTGCCGGTCAGGAGCCGGTCTGTTACAGTACTTATGACCGTGCCGGTCAGGAGCCGGTCTGTTGCCTCTGGGATGGGACCGTGTCGGTCAGGAACCGGTCTGCATCCCGCAGCTGAGATGTGAGTTAGTGGGCATAGTAGGCAGGACCGGTGTTCACCGATGTCTAGATTGGGTTACCCAGGCAGGCATATGTATACTCTGATGTATGCATTTAGCTACTCTTTTAGCTTATTACTTTAGAGGCGTCTTAGTGGTAGCTTTTATCAGTTGTTATACGTATAGCTCACCACCTTGTTTTATTTCTTCGCCTCTTGTAGTCCTAGTGGGCAGGTCTGTGATAGAGGTTTACCCACTAGGGGAGGCTACTGTTTTTATAGTAGTTCTGACCCCCCACTGTTTTCCCTTTTCTTGTCCCCTTTGTTTTGCAGAGTCATCTGCTGGAGTTGCGGGACCCTCTTCCCAGGATCGAGGTAAGAGGATCGCTGACTAGATAGCTACTACCCCGAGCTCGAGTTTAGTAGTTTTGTTGTATCCCTTGTACACTCAGACGGTTGTATTTTCTTTTATTTTGGGTCTGGCTGTGGCCAGCTGGTTGTATTTATTTCGTGAGCTAGGAGAGACACATGTATATTTTTGAGAGATTACTGTACTTTTATTTCCAGCATTTGTCTGAGATGTACTAGTTTTAGTTTAGCTCTGTTTTTGTGCTCCTGTATTATTTCATTTATATCTGAGCAGGTTACCAGCGCTTCGTGTACACGGAAAATACCGTGTGCACGGCGGATCTGTGGACGAGCCCGGGTTCTGGTTTACACCCAGGGCGTGACAATCGCAAACCGAAAGACCAGAGCATCCCCACTTCCCCTCATGTAGTCAATCGTAACCCTCTGTAGAAATCAGAACTGAGCACCTGCCTCAGAAATACGCACCGCTCTGAGCACCTACCTCAGAAATACGCACCGATCTGAGCACCTACCTCAGAGCTACACACCGCTCTCACTTTGTTGCTTTTAACCCCCCACCTACAGGGGCCCCCACTATGTCACCTTGTGGGGTTCATGGGTCAGCGTACCACCTCTCCAAAAAAGTACACCAGTGCGGTGGCCAAACCGCTGGTGTGCGTGAAACAACCATGAGCATAGTAATCATGATAAAACGAGTGTCCACCTGCGACTCTCGCTGCTCCAATAAGGTATAAGTGCCGATACACGTGCAGATCATGGGGTTAGTCATCAACTCAAGCAAAAGGGGGGTTAGACAATGTCACGCCCCGGAGTCAAAACTGCGACTCGGGCTCGCCAACAGATCCGCCACCTATGCAAAACCCCGCATAGGCGAAGCGTCCTACCTGCAAGAAAGGGCTACAGCTAAACAGATATCAGAGCTCTAAAATAAAAGTGCTGTAAAACTAAAACCAACCATCTGTACAACTGGAATAATGATACAATAATCATCTCCCATAAATGATAATCATATAATTTCCTCAGATAAAAAACCCAGAACTCAACAGGGAGGTATCTCCAATAAATACATCAGTGTACAGACTCTCAATACCTATCATAACCTCACTACGTCAGTCTCTCAAAAGAGGAAAATAAAATAGCTAATCTACTAAAGCTCTCCTCTGAAGGGGGTACCGCTACTCTCTAACGACGGGTAGGGATCTAACACGCGACTCCCTCGCCTCGATCAACAACCGCAGAATCGGCAACACCCGCTAAGACTCTGCAAAACAAAGGAGAGGAAGGAAAAAGGGGGGGAAAACCCCAATGGGCGTGAGAACTACACCAAAAATGGAGTTCTCAGTGGGTACCACCGCCAGCCCGACGGTCTGCCCACTAAGTCCTCTAGAGGCAATAAAATAACTAATGCAGTAAGAACTGAACAAGAAGGCTGGAGACTCTCAACAGCTACCATGCCTCTAACTAAAGGCTCAAAAGGGGAAAACTCTGATAAAGATATGCAACACTCGCACACGAGGTGCTCAATCGACCCAATCGAGCAGACTGCCACATCGGGTCCAGTCAAGCCTGCGTCTCCCCCGTGTATCAACGTAGGGTGTCCAATCGGACTAACTCGCCATCGAATAGTGGCACATGCAGGCTATAGTCAAAATCCACGCTCTCTCTCTCAGAACGGATAGACTAAAGATCCACAACATCTCACACAACGGTCGAAGTACTCTCAAAGACACGGGATCACCGTCAACCCAAACGGCTCCCAACAACACTAGCACTGGTCTAATCATAGCTACTAGACTCCACTCGGCCCCCAGGCACGAGTGCAACAATAAAAGTATCTGCCTGAATAAACCCAATCTCATCACCAGTAAACACTGGTACTGCCTGCTCTGCCTGCCGCATCGGGTATGCCAGCCTATGCATAACACCGATGCAAAGAAAGAGTCTCAAGGACTCAAAGTCTGTCTGTCGCACACTCCGGAGTGGCACTCGAGGGGAGCGACCCACACGAGTAAGGTATCTCAGTAACCAGTAACATAAGTATCGTAAAAATAGCAGGACTGGATCAAGACTCTGATCAAAGTGGGAAAATCCATCCACTAAAGGGAAACCCGATCCCCAAACTGAAACAACAGTAAACGATAAGTGGAAACTCCATCCACTAGAGGAAAATGTGATACCCAATCTGATAAATAATAATATCCGGTCAACCGCCCAATATCCGCGGTTGCCGCAATACCCTGCCGTCCATAACCAAGTACTATAACCGACCTCCGGTCAACCGCCCAAAGTCCGCGGTCACCGCCAAAACCCTGCCAGCCGCAATCCAGCACAACCCGTCCCTGACAGCAATGTCCCTGCTACACTACCCCAGACCCCTGCTCGCACCCGAGCAACACAGACCGCCTGACTAACAAGAAGGAGAAAAGAATTTCATGGTTTCTCCTAAGTCAAGTTGTAATATGCAGTGCAGCAGTAAAAGATGGCCTAACTACGTGTCCATACAAGCATGCTTTTATCCTCAGAAGCGATGAAAGAGAGTGAAACATAAAATAACACAGCATGCTAAAGTATTTCTACTATGATATACCAATCTCACAAAAGTAGGCCAATACATGAACATGCATGATCTCTATATCATCTAGTGTGGGATAAATATAACCGTCTGTCATGTGATAAAACTCTAATTCACCAAACGTGAACCATGATCAGGTATGCATCAATTTCCAAAATCTAGGCCATTCCCTGCTTACCTCTCATTCATATCAGTTGAACATTAGTTCTGCATGCTATCAGTCATAGGGGGTGACATTCCCACAGGTGTACTTACATTAACCATAACACAAACATCCATAACAACCCTATCATTTTCTTATACAGATACCAATATTATGTTTACCCACCTGAAGTGCTTAATCCAAGGCAAACCTGAGGTCAGTGAATAGCGTGGCCACTTGCTAACAATATCTATTGAACCCGTATCCGCGGTACACGTCGCGCCAGCCTCGGCTCCTAACGGCTGAAATACCCGGAAACCATCATCTCCAGTTCCAACAGGTTCAAAAACACTAACAAACCTTCCTGGGTACAACAATAAGGTCCAAAGTTACACTTTTATTCCCAAAAATTAGCTAAACACACACGATCTGAAAATCAGTCCCAAAGATGCCATTATTTCACCTGCTGAATTTCCCCGAAAATTCCAATAAAAATATCACAGCGATCGTCGCGTCGAGACCTTCGAAACGGCTACCTGCACGTCCAAATCCGAGCCCCGTAGGCCGAGTTACAAATTCCACAACGTAGGGGGCGCAAAATCTCACAACCACACAACTGTAATACTCAGCACAGTAAAAGGGGAAACAGCATACCTTCGGGAAAGCCTTAGAAAAATCCTAGAAAATTACAATGATAATCCTCGCGACGAGTAGATGCAAAAAGTGTATAGGCTCGTCCCGATCCGACGCTCGAGTGCGGAGATAAAATTCCGGCAAGGGGCTGCTGTCCAAAAACTCCACCAGCAAACAGTGGCTTAGAAATGTCTCGAAAACCATGCCACAAACTCAGAATCCAGCAAGGTGATCAACACAAAAGTCGAAGACGTACCTCTCGTAAATCCAACGCCACAAAAATCGTCCAAAAATACTGTCGGAGTAGCCCTGAGGACCTTTCAGACCAAACAGAGACGATAACGGGCCTCCGATGAACGATAGTCGCTATGTGCTACAATGCCGAAGTCGTCGACGCCACGGCTTCCAAAAATTCCGAACCTCTGCCAGAAGATGCGCAACACGAAGATCTCCAACTTTGGTGAACGGTCCAAAGGCAGGGGAGCTCGGGAAAAGCCTCACACAAGAGGTGAAAGAGGGAATAAATAGGCCCAGCCCGAGAAAAATCCGAACTTGGACTTTTGGCCCAAAAATCCGGGCGCCCGGAACATTCGGGCCGCTACAGTGTTGGGCCCGGCCCAACACTGTGAGGGCCCGAAAGCCCGAGAGCCCGCCACGCGCCCCACCGGCACTCCCCGCGCCCGGCGCACGCGCGCCCGCGAATCGCGGAGCGACCCGTGGCCGACACGCGGTCGTGGGGGTGGCTGCGCCCGGCCAATCGCGGGGCGCCACGTGGCGCCCCCACGTCGCTCCCCAACCGCCACCGTACGACCACCTGCTCCTGCCACTGCGTGGACCGCGCGCACCAGGACCCGCCAACCAAAAGCCGCCACGTGTCCCGCTCCTGGTCCACCGTGCACCCGCGCCATTCCATGGACCGCGCCTGCCGCGCCGGCCAATCGGGAGGCGCCACGTGGCCAGCGCCCGGTGCACGCTTCTGCGGTGGACCGCGCGGCTGCGCCTCCGCCCGCCGCCGGCGCCGGCGCCTCTCCGGCCGCTGGAACAGTCCCGCCGAACCTCGAAATCCGTGCCGGGTCATCCGGGCTCCGAAAAATACAAGTAAATAGCCCATTTTCACCGTTTTCGCGCGCTAAATCCATATCCGCTGTCCGTTATGCCAAATTCTAATTCCAAAATTTGTCGAAGGCATCCGGAAGGGCGTTTTTAATCCAAATTCCGCACTAAGTCTAATTTTGATGCCCGATTCGCGCGAAACCACTTCTAAATAATCGACGGCGTCCCCCAATTACCCACGTGATCCATTATACACCCGAAGTCCATCACTTGTGTCCAAATTGTTGCAGAAACACCACCGACACGCACATAGGCCTCCAGAAGCTGCTGATCGCACTGTAGAAGCCCTGCAGAGATCTGGGTCACCACATGTGAGGACCCGAATTCCCACTTATGAGATTACTGTCGGTTTAGTGGCCTTTGGTGGTGTTTGTGCGCAATTTGGACACAAGTGTTGGACTTTGGGCTTAAAAGGAGATCCCGTGGGAAATTGGAGGACCCGTCGAGTGTTTAGAGGTGGTTTCGCGATGCGTAGATGTCAAATTTGGACTCCTGTTACGGAATTTGAGTTGGCGTAGTTTCGTGAAAGGTTCAAGTCTTGAAGATTGAAGGTGAAGAAAGTTGGATCATTTAACTCAATCTCAAGAAAGAAGAATTCAAAAGGATCAGGTATGTTTAACTAAAGATTATTGGTGATCCGAATACTTCTTGTAGTGTAGAAACACCTGGAAGAATCTTTAATTGCATAAAAATCAAAAACTGGTGTTCGGACATGTTCAGGATCCGGATCAGAGCCAGCGATCCGGATCCCGAAGGTTGTTGTTTCATACATTACTTCAATCCGGATCGCAGCATCCCGAACGTTGAGTTTTCTGAATTGTATGAACGATCCGGATCCCGAACGTTGAGTTTTCTGAATTATATGAACGATCCGGATCAGGCATTCCGATCCGGATCCCGAACGTTTGTTTTTCTGGAAACCGTCTTTCTTGCTACTGCAATCCGGATCGCCCAAATCCGATCCGGATCGCCGTCCGTAAAAATTCCAGAAATGTTAGATTTTTTATTCTTATCTCCTTCCAAATGTTTCTAACCTATAAATAGACCCTATGACTCTTTTTCTAGGGTGAATCCAATAAATCCAGATAGAGCCGTAATAATCAAATATCATCTTATACGGCCCTAGATCCACATATAGAGAAGAAAGGAAATCATTAGATAATACTCTATGTTTCTTCATCTATATTGATTAGTTTGATTCTAGGTTTTCATACTCACATCTTGAGTTGAATCAAACTAATGAATACTTAGATGGTATTTCCGATCTATCTTTGATCTAAGTATTCGGCGGATCATCACCACCCAAAAACAATGATTTACCCCAAAATCGGCGCGTGGATTCGCGTGTCCTTGTGGATTCAAGGTTCAACCGCTCTCGTGGATTCGGAGCGAGGCACGTTCGTGGATTCGAAGGGTGCTACTGGGTGAAGACCGTGATTCGGTCGGACGTCGTGGATTCGACGTTGGACGCCGTGGATTCGGCGTTGGGCGCAGATCGTGGATTCGAGAAGCGTCGTGGAGCGAGCGGAGAAGATCCTCTAGGAGCGTATGGAAAAGGTTGAGTCGTGTTGGGTTATATGTAATACGGATCTAAATAGGGGAAAAAAACACCTAGAGGGGGGTGAATAGGTGTAAACGCATAAACACTCAAAAAATCATTGCGATAAAAACCCAATGCGGAAATAAAAATAATACGCAAGATTTTTACGTGGAAAACTCCATCACCGGAGTAAAAAACCACGGGACCGATAACACGGCAGAAATCCACTAGAATTAAAACACGTACAAGGTGATTTACCGTACACACTTACGACTCAACCTTTTCCATACGCTCCTAGAGGATCTTCTCCGCTCGCTCCGCGATGCTTCTCGAATCCACGATCTGCGCCCAACGCCGAATCCACGGCGTCCAACGTCGAATCCACGACGTCCGACCGAATCCACGGTCTTCACCCAATAGCACCCTTCGAATCCACGAACGTGCCTCGCTCCGAATCCACGAGAGCGGTTGAACCTTGAATCCACAAGGACACGCGAATCCACGCGCCGATTTTTGGGGTAAATCGTTGTTTTGGGTGGTGATGATCCGCCGAATACTTAGATCAAAGATAGATCGGAAATACCATCTAAGTATTCATCAGTTTGATTCAACTCAAGATGTGAGTATGAAAACCTAGAATCAAACTAATCAATATAGATGAAGAAACATAGAGTATTCTCTAATGATTTCCTTTCTTCTCTATATGTGGATCTAGAGCCGTAAAAGATGATATATGAAAATGACGGCTATTTCGATTCACAGTGGATTAACCCTAGAAAAAGAATCATAGGGTCTATTTATAGGTTAGAAACCCTAGGAAGGAGATAAGAATCAAAAACCTAACATTTCTGGAAATTTTACGGACGGCGATCCGGATCGGACTAGCTGTGATCCGGATCGTCGTAACGAGTCAGCCAGTTCCAGAAAAACGAAGGTTCGGGATCCGGATCGAAGTGCTTGATCCGGATCGTTCATACAGTTCACCAAACATCAACGTTCGGGATCCGGATTGCGAAGCCTGATCCGGATCGTTCAAGGAAGATGGTAAACTAAGTGTTCGGGATCCGGATCAAGAGGCTACGATCCGGATTGAACTGGTGTATGAACGAACCACCTTCGGGATCCGGATCGAACAACCTGATCCGGATCCTGAACATGTCCCAAGTCCAGTTTTTGATTTTTATGCAATGAAAGATTCTTCCAAGTGTTTCTACACTACAAGAAGTATTCGGATCACACAAAATCTTTAGTTAAACATACCTGATCCTTTTGAATTCTTCTTTCTTGAGATTGAGTTAAATGATCCAACTTTCTTCACCTTCAATCTTCAAGACTTGAGACTTTCACGAAACTACGCCAACTCAAATTCCGTAACAATCTCCCCCTTTGGCGGTTTCGTGACAAAACACAGATCCACTAAAGAAAATTCAAAAAGATATTTTTGTTGCTATCACCATACAACAAAAATTTACAATGGAGATCCAAAAATTTAAAAACATGAGATAAACTCCTAAAACAGACTCTAGACTTAGACATCTTTACTCTCTGCACAAAGAAATCATTCTTGACAAAAAGAGATCGTTAGATACCTCAAGAATATTTAGCATACAAAACCTAGTACAGAGATAGAGTTTATCTAATCACCATGACATTTGAGAATTCAGATATGTAAGAGAATCATAGTCAAAAACCAACATATCTTCTATGCATTCAAAAACCAAATGTCAAAATGTTAGTCCAACATCAACTTGTTAGTAATAATACATGCCCAAATAGTTAGTCGAATAATTAGTCGAGACATGCAAACAATCACAAGATGAAAACCAAAGTTGAAGTTGAAGAGATACTTACCTTGATGTATACAAAATCTTCATCAGCAAGATTTTCACAATCATTGTTCAAGTTCCCTTACCTTGATGTTCATTCACATCATCATTGTACCTTGATATTTCATCATTCATTGTAGAGATCATACTTCATACTTACCTTGATATTTCATCATTCATTGTTCAAAGTTCTCTGTTCAAAGTTCTCTTGTTCAAAGTTCTCTCTAACTCTCTCCCCCTTTTTGTCACAAAACAAAGCCAAAATGTAGTTAAGACTACGAAATGTTAGGAGAGTGAAAAGTTCCAATAAAACGTAAAACCTGAGAACTAAGCTAAAGTAAGTATAAAACTAAATCCTAACATCAAAATCCTGCACAACAGAAGGATTTAAACATATGCATAATACCCAGAAATTAGAAGGATACGGATTATTCAGACTCGTCTGAACTGATACAGCCGAGGATTTGGAAAATCTTCTTTATTCGCTTGTTCATTGCTGATTGATTTTTATTTACCTTCTTTATTTCTTCCTTTACCTCAATTAGTTCATTTGATATACGTTCTTGCTTGTTGGAGAGCCTTTGCTATTCTTTATAGATTGAGGTAACAGATGCATCATCATCAGAAGTTGATTGTGGTGCTTCTTGTGCCGGAGGTGCTGGTTGAACTGGAGGAGCTGCTGCCGGTGCAGAGGTTGTTGCTCGTTGTTGTTGTGCTCGTTGCCGGTGAGGAGGTATTATGGGTTCATCTGGCTTCGTCGAGAGAGACTTCACAATTGTCGTCTCATTAATGGTGCCCAAACTGTACATGTATGAGCTCGCGCTTGTATCGACTTTAAACTTTCTAAGGATGCGCATGATAATCATTGGGTAGGGTAGTCTTTCTGTGGGATGAGAGTGTTCCACATACCGCGCCATCCTTGACCAAATGAGATAGGGAATATTCAAGTTTGCTCCCATCAATGCGGCCGGATTTCTAAGAAGATAAAGGTATAACATTCTGTCCCATCGAAGAACCTTCGTATTCATGTTGGGAAGAATGTTGTAGCAGACAATGAAGTTTATATACCGATACTCTGGTCGTAGCTCTTTAGAGAAAACAGAATTTCCGGTCGACCGAGTATTTGGAAGACAAATTCCATTAACTACAACTCTCCAGGAGTTGTCGTTGAAGCTTTGGGTTTTTAGGTAATGGAGTCCATCAGCTCTGGCTGTCATACCTAGCACAACTCCAATCAGCTGGGGTGTGACTTTGATTTTGATATTTTTAACCAAAGTGTGAAATTCACGACGTCCATCCTCGTGATCAATCAAACTTGCAGCGTTCTGATAAAACATTCGAACTGAGTGTGGACAGTACCCAGTAGTCTCAGGGAAGTTGCAAATTTGAGCAAGACCAACTTGGTCAAACAAAGTCCCAAAAGCTACAGATCGTTCCTTCATTGGTTTGACATTGACATGTCTCTCGCCAATGCATTCCCTCTTCTCAAAATCCTTGATTCTGTCGGAGCTGATGAAGTCTTGTGGAGGAGGCTGCCTAGCAACTGGTTCCTCAATGGTAATTCCCTGAGCACTGCCTCTTTTTCTTGCACCGGTTTTTCTTTTTGTTCCAACTGGACTTGGTTCCATTGGTGCTTTCCCTTTTTCAGCTGCAGTAGGTTTTGAAGCTTCAGCAGTTGCTTTCCCTTTGGAGACAATGGGAGCAGCTTGCTCGATTTCGATGTTATCCCAGTCGATCGACTCTGTCTCTGATTCAGTGTCGGAATCAACCCTAGTCTTCTTTGCTTTCTTAGCCTTCTTAGGCTTGGCAGTATCCTTGACATGTACCATGAAAGCAAGTAGGAAAATAATCCAAGTGATCACCATTTTGATTGCTAGTGAAAAATGTATCCTGTGAAGACCAACTCAAGAACACATGAAAAATCGTCAATTTGAAATATTTGAAACATTGTACCTAGACAATCATAATCATGTAGAGAAGCCAAGAATCAAATTAGTTTTGCAAAAAGACTTTTAAAACTAGATCAATTGCATAATTTTCAAAAATCCTTATTATATGCCCTAAAACCGAAATTTTAGAAATCGAAGCCTAAAAATCCGTTAATCAGGAGAGTACCTAGCATATAATCAAAACTAATCTACCCAGAGTTCTTATTTCAAAAGAAATTTGATCAAAAACCATCCACAAACAAGGTTGATCCAAGAAATTCATCACGTTTGAGGAGGAAAAGAGAAAAACGGTGAAAAACCGAGATTTTGATCAATAAAACTTACTTGGAGTTGAAGAACTTGAGTTTGAAAGCTTCCAGGAAGGATGAAATCTAGAGAGAGAGGCTCTGGAAACTTTGGAACAAAAGATTGGAGTAAAGAAATCAAAAACCCCTTTCGTTCTTTATAAAACCTATCCGCGATCCGGATCAGTTCATAACTGCGATCCGGATCGGCTACCCGCAGTGAGAAACTGCGTTCGGGATCCGGATCAGCAGATACAATCCGGATCGTCAGCCCGCAGAAGAATTCCTGCGTTCGGGATCCGGATCATCTAGCCCGATCCGCATCGGCCCCAACTTTTTCTTTAGAAAATTTCAGAGAAATTCAAGAAAAACCAGAAAAAGATTGTAAGCACAAATGTGTATCAACTTTAAACAAAAATCATCGTTTCATACAACAAGAATTAGATTATGCCAAATCTATCAATAATATCCAAAAATGAAACGAGAATTTACAAGAATTAAATCCCTTAAAGTTGAACACCTTCAATCACATCTAACTTGATCTTATGAGTAATGCCTTTATCAAATCATCAATTCAGTAAAGAAAATGAAATACAAAGATCAATAGATGTTTGAAATCCCAAATATAGTAGATAATGTATCTAGACAATCTGTTGAAGAGAGTGGCTCTTTGAGCATCTTTCATTAAAAACCCACCTTATACCAACCTTGAAATTTGACGGAGTCAAGTATTTCAACATGCATTTTACTTAATCAAAAATTTGAACAACCATGCTTGGTATACATGTGGTAGCTGCACACAATACTCGGACGACCGAGGTGGTAGCTCTTTCCTCCATGTGGTGGTAGTTTTCACACTCCTCATTGGGATGTAACTCTTTCCACATCTTTTGAGCATTTTACCTTTTCTAAGACTCCCCCTCAATTGGCTATCAATTATTTAAGATATAAAGTATTCAACCAAATATTGATCTCGATTTCATACTCGACTAAGCAGTCAAATAAGATAATGACTATACCAAGAGATCATAGAGAGAGAGAAATTGACTTTGATCACTTTAGAAGATGATTTAATTAACATAAATGATCATTGCAACAGTAAAATATTATGATGGCAAAAGCATAATAAATTTCTAAATGTGCGAAAAGATGCAATTAAAGTCAATTATGATCTATGCTCAATTAATGTCCTATGTACAAACATAGATAATGAACAAAACAAAAACAAATACAAAACCTATCCTAAGCAAAGATTTCAAAAAGAAGATTATTTCAAGGAAAGCATCCCAATTGCTTTTCGTAAATGAATAAAACGTTTTTGATCCAAAGGTTTTGTTAGAATGTCAGCTAATTGATCCTCAGTTGAAATATATGAAAGTTGAAGAGTATTTGATTCAACTAGCTCTCTAAGAAAATGATATCTAAGTTCAATATGTTTTGTTCTAGAGTGCAACACAGGGTTTTTAGAAATGTTAATAGCACTAGTGTTGTCACAAAGTATTGTTACCGAAGATGCTGAAATGCGGAAGTCGCTCAATACGCTTTTCATCCAAATGAGTTGAGTTGAGCAACTTCCAGCTGAAATGTATTCCGCTTCGGCAGTCGAGAGTGCTATGCAGTTCTGCTTTTTACTGTGCCATGCAACAAGGCAATGGCCAAGATAGAAGCATGCACCACTCGTGCTTTTCCGATCATCCACTGATCCTGCCCAATCGGCATCTGAGTATCCAACAATATCCAAACTTGTTCCCATAGGATACCAAATTCCGAAATTAATTGATCCTTTGATATACCGGATGATCCTTTTCACCGCTTTCAGGTGAACCTCCTTTGGTGCTGATTGATATCTCGCGCAAATCCCAACACCAAAAGATATATCCGGGCGACTAGCCGTGAGGTAAAGTAGACTTCCAATCATACTTTGATACAGTTTCTCGTCTACATTCTCACTATGTGATTCACTTCCAAGTCCCTTGTGGCTAGTTTCCCATTGGAGTCGGAAAATCTTTATAATTTTCTAGATCAAACTTTTTGACCAACTCCATTGCATACTTGGATTGACTCAAGTGAATACCTTCATCATTTTGTTTAATTTGCAATCCAAGGAAATAAGTCAATTCGCCCATCATGGACATCTCAAATTCGCTTTCCATGGTCTCCGCGAATTTAGAAGCATCGTTATCTCTTGTTGCGCCAAATACAATGTCATCGACATAGATTTGTGCTACAATGAAATTGCTTTGATAATGCTTCACAAAGAGAGTCCTATCAGCTCCCCCTCGAGTATAGCCCTTCTCCAAAAGGTGCTTTGTTAACCTTTCGTACCATGCTCGCGGTGCTTGTTTCAGACCGTAAAGAGCCTTTTTCAAACGAAAAACATGGTTAGGTTGTTTATGATCTACAAAACCTTTCGGTTGAGCCACATAAACTTCCTCATTTAAAACCCATTTAGAAATGCGCTCTTAACGTCCATTTGAAATAATTTAATTTTAAAATGACAAGCAATAGCGAATAGTATACGAATGGACTCGAGTCTAGCTACAGGGGCGAAGGTTTCATCAAAGTCTATACCTTCTACTTGAGAGTAGCCTTGAGCAACTAATCGTGCCTTGTTCCTGATGATAGTACCATCCTCATTTTTCTTGTTCTTGAAGATCCATTTGGTACCTATCACATTGTGTTGCTTTGGAGGCTTCGTTAATTCCCAGACTTTGTTTCGCTCAAATTGATGGAGCTCTTCCTGCATTGCTTTAATCCAGTAGTCATCCTGAAGAGCTTCATCTATGTTCTTTGGGTTCGATTAAAGATACGTAGCAAGCGAATCCACAAACCAACTGCCTCCGAGTTCTGACTCCTTCTTGTGGATCTCCAATAATATTCGATTCCGGATGATCCTTGGAGATTCGTAACGTTTGTTGAAACGGAGTACTCGGAGATATATGAGATGATTCCTGCACATCAGATAAACTTGAAGAACCATTAGATGCATCATTAATATTGGAAGTATTATTATGAGAAGATGCACTAGCAGGAGAATCATCATCTAGAGAGATATCGAGGGTAGATTTTCCAGTTTCAAAGTGAAAAGCTTCATCTACTTTAACATTTATAGATTCTACGATCGTCTTAGATTCAATGTTAAATACTCGATATGCTCTGCTATTCGTAGAATAACCCAAAAAGATCCCTTCATCACTTCGAGAGTCGAACTTTCCAAGATTTTCACGGTCACGTAAAATGTAACATCGACTCCCGAAGACACGAAAATATTGATATTGGGTTTTCTACTAAACCACAGCTCATATGGTGTATTTAAAGTTCCTGGGCGCAAGTAAACTCTATTAATGACATAGACAGCGGTGTTCACAGCTTCAGCCCAAAAATGTAGCGGTAAATTCCGACTATGAAGCATCACACGCGCCATCTCTTGAACAACCCTGTTCTTGCGCTCAACAACACCATTCTGCTGAGGTGTATAGGGTGCCGAGAATTCATGTTTAATTCCATTTGAAGTGCAAAAATCAATGAATTTTGAATTGATGAATTCTCCACCTCTATCACTTCTAACACGAATGATCTTTTCATTCTTTTCAATCATAATACGATGGCAAATCTCATGAAAGAGTCAAACGTATCAGCTTTCTCTTTTAAAAATGCTACCCAAGAAAACCGAGAGAAATCATCAACCAATAAAAAATGTACCATTTACCTCCCAAAGATGGTTGACGGGTCGGGCCCCATTAAGTCCATGTGCAAAAGTTCCAAGGGCCGTTTTGTACCAACGTGGTTCAAGTTCTTGTGTGCAGTCCTAGACTGTTTTCCCTTTTGGCAACCACCACACACAACGTTTTGTTTAAATAAAAGCTTTGGAACCCCCTTGACCACGTCCTTGGTTGAAATTCTAGTAAGTTCCTTAAAATTTAAGTGACCTAGCCTTTCATGCCAAAGAGTTTCATTATTCAAAGCAGCTAAGTTACAATTTTCAGAAAATTTATTAGGAACAACATAACAATTGTTTTCAGATCTAACCCCTTTTAAAAAGAAGACATGGTCCTTATCAGTTACAACGCATTCAACAGATGAAAAGTTAACTGAAAAACCATTGTCGCAAAGTTGACTTATGCTTATGAGGTTAGTCTTAAGGCCATCAACAAATAAGACGTTTTTCAAAATCGGGCCATCTGGAATAGCTACCGTCCCTTTTCCAACAATTTTGGAAGATCGACCGTCTCCGAAAACAACGTGTCCTCCGGAGATTTTCTCAAGATTTTGAAAACTATTTTTGTCACCGGGTCATGTGACGGGAACACCCGCTATCCAGATACCAAGACGAACTATCATATGCATGCAAGGAAACATTGGAAACAAGACAAGGAAAATTCACCTTTGCGCACCCAAACCCTTTGGAGTGCGTCGTAATGGTCGTGAAGTTATATGCCTAGGTGAAGGCGTCTTGTTAAGCGATTGTTGTTCCTTGATGAAATCGTCTTGCGCGATGAACTACCAAGTCTCTTTTCATTTGAAAAGTTTTGCTTTGATTTCGGGGAGGAGCCTTTTGGTAGTTGTTGCAAGAGGTCCTTGAGATGAGCGTTCGACTCCCGTCTTGCATATCTTCTTATGTGCCCTGAAACACCACAACGAAAACATACCTTAGATCTTGACGATCCCAAAGAGGATGAAGTAGGTTTGTTGTCGTTGTTTGTCTTGAATTCCGGTGTCGGAGGAGGAGATACCGACTGAGGCACAAAAACTGTCTCACTCGAACTTGGACTGTTTCCAGTTTGAGTGTATCCGAGGCCGAACCGATTTGATTGACCAAGACCAAGAAGTCTATCCAACTTACTCCTTCCTGAAGAGAATCGCTGTAAGTCATTCTTGAGTTGGAAAATGGTCTTTGTCATTTCCAGGTTATCCTGTCGAGCCTCGTTGTAGAGCTTTGAGAAGTGATTCGCGTTATCCACCAGATTTGTATGTTCCTTCTCAAGTTGCTCATTGGACTCTTGAAGGGAAACATTTTCTTTTATCAGGTTTTCCCTTTCCACTTCAAGAGCGTTTGAGAGAGAAGTCGCTCTTTTTGCTTCTTCTTCGAGATCATGCACTCTCCCTCTCAAACTCTTGTTTTGCTTAGCCACTTTCTTTGAGTCCCTCAAAAGTCTGTGGTAGGCTAGAGCAAAATCTTCACCTTCCGAATCATCCGATTCGTTGTCCGTTGCATTCTTTTCAACAGTGGAGTTGGACAACGACTCAGATGTACTTGCCATAAAGCACATGAAGGGTGAAGATACGGACGCGTGGAATGCGGTGGAGCTCTTTTCTTCATCACTCGAAGACGACTCATTTGACGTTGAGTTGTCATCCCAAGTGACGACTTGCATCGCCTTCTTCTTTGCCGGATACTTGTTAGGACACTCCGTTGCAATGTGGCCGTAGCCTCGACATTTGAAGCATTGTAGTTGTCCTTCTGAACTTTTCTTATCCTTTGAGAAGTTCTCTCTGCTTTCTTGACTTGTAACTTGAAGTACCCTTGCCTTTGTTCGACTTTCCGAAGGATGGAGATTTGCTTGAATTACCCCTTCGAAAGTTGCGGCGAAACTTCCTTGTCAAGAGAGCGAGCTGCTTCTCAAATTCCTCCATAGAAAGGTTCTCGTCATCGTCTGAGGAGGATGTATCCGCGTCTTCTTCCTTAGTTGTTTTCAACGCATAACCTGAAGACTTAGAAGTGGATGCCTTTCCAGAAGAATTGTTAGTAGTAAATGTCATTTCATAAGTTTGTAATGAACCAACTAATTCTTCTACACGTATTTCGTCCGGGTGTTTAATAGTTTCAATGGCAGTAACCTTTGGGCGAAATCGTTCAGGAAGAGTTCTTAAGATTTTTCTTACAATCTTAAATTCTGGAATCTTCTCTCCCAGATTAGCACATGAGTTTACGATGTCTTGCAATCGTGTATAGTAGTCCGTGAAAGATTCATTTTCTGCCATTAATAGAGTCAAACTTGCTCGTAAGCATTTGCAGTTTCTGAATCTTCACGAGGTTAGTTCCCTCATGTGTAACCTGAAGAACATCCCAGATTTCTTTCGCAGTCTCACATGCCGAGACGCGAGAGAATTCAGTTTGAGATAAGGCATTAAAATAGCATTAATTCCCTTGCCATTGTAAGAAGATGAATCTAACTCTTCCTTGGTCCATTTCGACCTAGGTTTTAAGGTGCGAACATCACCAATAAATTCAGTTGGATTAGACCATCCTAATTCAATTGATTGCCACACCCGTTCGTCGATGGAAATTAAAAAGGCTTTCATCCGTACTTTCCAGTACGCATAATTTTTTCCATCGAAGACGGGGGTCGTTTGATGTTTCCACCTTCAACCATTGTTTACAACCCTATTCCCGCTCTGATACCACTTGTTGGTTATATGTAATACGGATCTAAATAGGGGAAAAAAACACCTAGAGGGGGTGAATAGGTGTAAACGTATAAACACTCAAAAATCGTTGCGATAAAACCCAATGCGGAAATAAAAAATACGCAATTTTTACGTGGAAACTCCATCACCGGAGTAAAAACCACGGGACCGATAACACGGCAGAAATCCACTAGAATTAAAACACGTACAAGGTGATTTACCGTACACACTTACGACTCAACCTTTTCCATACGCTCCTAGAGGATCTTCTCCGCTCGCTCCGCGACGCTTCTCGAATCCACGATCTGCGCCCAACGCCGAATCCACGGCGTCCAACGTCGAATCCACGACGTCCGACCGAATCCACGGTCTTCACCCAATAGCACCCTTCGAATCCACGAACGTGCCTCGCTCCGAATCCACGAGAGCGGTTGAACCTTGAATCCACAAGGACACGCGAATCCACGCGCCGATTTTGGGGTAAATCGTTGTTTTGGGTGGTGATGATCCGCCGAATACTTAGATCAAAGATAGATCGGAAATACCATCTAAGTATTCATTAGTTTGATTCAACTCAAGATGTGAGTATGAAAACCTAGAATCAAACTAATCAATATAGATGAAGAAACATAGAGTATTCTCTAATGATTTCCTTTCTTCTCTATATGTGGATCTAGAGCCGTATAAGATGATATATGAAAATGACGGCTATTTGTTCGTGGATTACCCCTAGAAAAGAGTCATAGGGTCTATTTATAGGTTAGAAACCCTAGGAAGGAGATAAGAATCAAAAACCTAACATTTCTGGAATTTTACGGACGGCGATCCGGATCGGATAGCTGTGATCCGGATCGTCGTAACGAGTCAGCCATTCCAGAAAAACGAAGGTTCGGGATCCGGATCGAAGTGCTTGATCCGGATCGTTCATACAGTTCACCAAACATCAACGTTCGGGATCCGGATTGCGAATCAAGCCTGATCCGGATCGTTCAAGAGATGGTAAACTCAGTGTTCGGGATCCGGATCAAGAGGCTACGATCCGATTGAACTGGTGTATGAACGAACCACCTTCGGGATCCGGATCGAACAACCTGATCCGGATCCTGAACATGTCCCAAGTCCAGTTTTTGATTTTTATGCAATGAAAGATTCTTCCAAGTGTTTCTACACTACAAGAAGTATTCGGATCACACAAAATCTTTAGTTAAACATACCTGATCCTTTTGAATTCTTCTTTCTTGAGATTGAGTTAAATGATCCAACTTTCTTCACCTTCAATCTTCAAGACTTGAGACTTTCACGAAACTACGCCAACTCAAATTCCGTAACC
>JAQNDB010001645.1:0-46450 GCA_029204045.2 Tillandsia leiboldiana | reverse complement strand
GGACATTTACATGTCTTTCGCCAATGCACTCCTTTTCTCCAAATCTTGATTCTATCAGAACGAGAAAGTCTGTGGAGGAGGCTGGCTAGCTAGAGTGACTCCTCAAGGATATACATCGAGCACTCCCTCTCTTCCTGGCAACACTTTTCCTTTGTGGGATTAATCGACTTGTTTCCATAGGCGCTTTCCCTTTTTTCAGCGGCGGGTAGGCGGAGTCTTCGCCTGAAGTTCTGCAGGGGCTTTCCTCTTCGAAGCCGTGGGTAGCAAGTGCTTCAACCAGGAAGATATCCCAGGTTATAAAGATTCAGTTCGAATTACTGTCTCGGAATCATTTTAGTTTTCTGAGTTCCTAGTCTTTAGGCTTGTCAGGTGATTTGGCCATGGACCACAGCAACCAGTCGAAACTATTATCAGTGCAGAACACCTGTCGCTAGTTCAACTTTGTGAAGAACCTCGCGAGAAGATCAAGATACGACAAAATGTTTATTTCAAAATTGAAAAAAATTGTAACCTAAACAATCATTATCGTGTAGAGAGACTAGGGAATCAAATTGTTTTGCAAAACGAATTTTAAAAAAGGAGCGATCCCATGATTTACAAAAATTCCTATAGATGCCCAAAACCGAATTTTCAGGACATCGAAGCCTCAAAATCCGTTAATCAAGAGCATTACCAGCATATAATCAACAAACTAATCTACCAGAGTTTTATTCCCAAAAGAAATTTGATCCCACACCCAAGCACTCAAAAGAAAAAAGTACAAGATTTCCAATCACGTTTTGAGCAAAAATAGTGAAAAAAACTGTGAAAACACCGAGTTTTGATCAGAAAACTTACTTGGAATCGAAAGAACGGAGTTGAAAAGCTCCAAATCAGTTGATTTCTAGAGCAGGAGCTCTGGAGACTTGGAACAAAAGAGTAGTAAAAGAAATCAAAACCCTTTTGTTCTATATAAAAACCTAGCGCGGTCCGGAATCGGATCGTGAACAGTCCGGATCGGCTACCGCAGGAAATTCCTGCGTTCGGATCCAGGGATCGGATTGTCCAGTCCGGATCGGCTCCAAACTTTTTCTTCAGGAAAAAATTCGAAAAAATTCTAGAAAATCCAGAAAAAGATTGTAAGCACTTATAAGTCAACTTTAAAATAAAAATCATCGTTTCATATTAAAAGAAATAGATTATGCAAAATCTATCAATAATATCCAAAAATGAAACGAAAATTTATAAAAATTGAATCCCTTAAAGTTGAACAACTTCAATCACATCTAACATGATCTTATGAGTAATGCCTTTATAAATCATCAATTGGTAAAGAAAATGAAATACCAAGATCAATAGATGTTTGAAAATCCCAAATATGTTAGATAATGTATGTAGTCAATTATTGAAGAGAGGGCTCTTTGAGCATCTTTCTTTAAAAATCCCACCCTTATACCCACCTTGGAATTGACAGAGTCAAGTATTCCAAAAAGCATTTTATCTAATCATCTCGAAAAAAACCATGCTGGTATACATGTGGTAGCTGCAACACCAGTACTCCGGACAACCGAGGTCGTAGCTCTTTCTCCATGTGGTGGTAGTTTTCAAACCCTTATTGGGATGTAACTCTTTCCACATCTTTTGAGCATAACATTCTGCATTAACTCCCCCTCAATTGGCTATCAATTATATAATAATATAAGGTATTCAACAAAAATTGATCTCGATTTCATACTCGACTCAATTGTCAAATAAGATAAAAACTATACCAAGAGATCATTTGAGAGAGAAATTGACTTTGATCAAAACAAAGATGACTTAATGGACAGAAATGATCATGCATCAAATGAATATTATGATATTCAAAGCATAATAAATTTCTAATCATATAAAAGGATGCAGTTAAAGTCATATACTAGTGCTCCATTTATGTTATATGTACAAACATAGATGATGAACAAAAACACAAAACAAAAACCTAATCTACGCAAAATTTTCAAAAAAAAGTTATTTCAAGGAAAGCATTCCAATTGCTTTACGCAAATGAATAAAACGTTTTTGATCCAAAGGTTTTTTTAAAAAGTCAGCTAATTGATCCTGTTGAATGTAGAAAGTGAAGAATATTTGATTCAACTAGCTCTCTTAGAAAATGATATCTAAGTTCAATGTGTTTGTTCTTGAGTGCAACACAGGGTTTTGGAAATATTTATAGCATGTGTCGTCACAAAGAATGGTTACCGAAGTTGCTGAAATTCGGAAGTCGCTCAACATGCTTTTCATCCAAATGAGTTGTTGAGGAACAACTACCCGCTGAGATATATTCCGCTTCGGCAGTCGAGAGTGCTATGCAATTTTTTTTACTACTGCCATGCAACAAGGCAGTGGCCAAGATAGAAGCATGCACCACTCGTACTCTTCCGATCATCCACAGATCCTGCCCAATCGGCATCTGAATACCTATAATATCAAGAGTTGTCCCATAGGATACCAAATCCGAAATTCAATGTTCCTTTGATGTACCGGATGATCTTTTCACCGCTTTCAGGTGAACCTCCTTTGGTGCTGATTGATATCGTGCGCAATATACCAACACTAAAGGATATCCGGGCGACTAGCGTGAGATAGAGTAGACTTCCATCATGCGCGATAAAGCTTCTCGTTCTACACTCTCACTAAGAGATTCACTTCTAATCCCTTATTGCTAGTTCCCATAGGAGTCGAAAATCTTTAGAGTATTCTAATCCGAATTTCTTCACCACTCCTTTGCATACTGGATTGGCATAGATGAATGCCTTCTCATTTTGTTTTACTTGCAATCCAAGAAAGTATGTCAGTTCGCCCATCATGGACATCTCAAATTCGCTTCCATGGTCACGTTCAGCGAATTTAGAAGCATCATTGTCTCTAGTTGCACCAAATAATTGTCGTCGACATAGATTTGTGCTACAATGAAATTATCCTGATAATGCTTCACAAAGAGAGTCCGGTCCCGCGAGTGTAGTGTAGCCCTTTTCCAATAGGTGCTTTGTTAGCCTTTCGTCCCATGCTCGCGGTGCTTGTTTTAGACCGGTAAGAGCCTTTTCAAACGAAAAATATGGTTAGGTTGTTTATAGTCTACAAAACCTTTCGGTTGAGCCACATAAACTTCCTCGTTTAAATACCCATTTAAAAACGCGCTCTTAACGTCCATTTGAGAGAGTTTTTATTTTAAAGTGACAAGCAATTGCGAATAAGATACGAATTGACTCGAGTCGAGCAACTGGGGCGAACGTCTCATCAAAGTCTATTCCTTCAATTTGCGAGTACCCTGAGCAACTAATCGTGCTTGTTCCTGATGATGGTACCATCTCATTTTTTCTTATTCTTGAAAATCACTTAGTACCAATCACGTTGTGTTGCTTCGGTGACTCGTTAATTCCCAGATTGGTTCTTCGAACTGATGGAGCTCTTCCTGCATTGCTTTAATCCAGTAGTCATCCTGAAGAGCTTCATCGACGTTCTTTGGTTCTATCGTGGAGACAACATGCGACTCCACAAACCAACTGCCTCCGAGTTTTGACTCTTCTTGTGGATCTCCGATAATGTTTGATTTCGGGTGATCTTTGGAGATTCTTAACGTTTGCGGTAGCGGAGTTCTCGGAGATGCATGTGATGATCATGCACATCAGAGAAACTAGAAGAGCCATTAGATGCATCATTATTATTGGAAGAATATCATGAGAAGATGCATTTACAGGAGTCTCATCATCAAGAGACATATAGGGGTAGATTTATCAGATGTAAAGTGAAAAGCTTCATCTACTTAACATTTATAGATTCTACCATCGTTTTAGATCAAAGTTAAATACCCGATAGCTCTACTGTTGTAGAATAAACCATGAAAATCCCTTCGTCACTTCGAGAGTCGAATTTACCAAGATTTTCGCGATCTCGCAAAATTAAACAGCGACTCCCAAAGATACGAAATATTTAATATTTGGTTTCTACAAAACCACAGCTCATATGGTGTATTTAATGTTCCCGGGCACAAAACACTCGATTATTACATAGACGGCGGTGTTCACGGCTTCAGCCCAAAAATGTAACGGGAGATTCCGGCTATGAAGCACAACGCCATCTCCTGAACAACCCTGTTTTTGGCGCTCACAACACCATTCTGCTGAGGTGTATAGGGTGCGAGAATTCATGTTTTATGCCATTGGAAGTGCAAAAATCAGTGAATTTAGAATTAATGAATTCTCCACCTATCACTTCGAACACGAACGATCTTTCATTTCTTTCAATCATAATACGATGACAAACCTCATGAAAAGAGTCGAAAGTATCCGCTTTCTCTTTTAAAAAAGTTACCCATGAATATCTAGAGAATCATCACAACAAAAGAAAAATATACCAATTTACTCCCAAGAATGGTTGACGAGTTGGCCCCATTAAGTCCATATGCAGTATTCTAAGGGCCGGTTAGTACCAACGTGGTTCAAGTTCTTGTGTGCAGCCCTTGATTGCTTCCCTTTAGACAACCTCCACACACAATGTTATCTTAAATGTAAGTTTAGGAACCCCCTTAACCACGTCTTTATTAGAAATCCTTGCTAGTTCTTTAAAATTTATGTGACCTAGGCCTTTCATGCCAAAGGGTTTCATTATCTAAAGAAACTAGGTTACATTTTTCAGAAATTTTGTTTTGAAACAACATAGCAATTATTTGAGATCTAACCCCTTTCAAAAAGAATACATGGTCCTTATCGGTTACAAGAACATTCTTTAGAAGAAAAAATTAACTGAAAAACCATTGTCACAAAGTGACTTATACTGATGAGGTTAGTCTTAAGGGCTTCTACAAATAGAACATTATTCAAGACAGGGCCTTCTGGAATAGCGATTGTTCCTTTCCACAATTTTAGAAGAACGACCATCTCCGAAAACAACATGTCCTCCGGAGATTTCTCTAAAGTTTGAAAACAGATTTTGTCACCGGTCATGTGACGGAACATCCACTATCCAGATACCAAGACGAGTTGTCATAAGCATGTAAAGAAGTATGAACACCAAAACAAGGGAAGATTTCACATTTGCGCACCCAAACCTTTTTGGACTGCGTCGATAATGTTCGTGAAGTTATTCTCCTTGGTGAAAGGCGTCTTGTTTGATTCATTGCTTGACATCGTCTTACGAGGTGAACTACCAAGGCTCTTTTCCTTTGAAAGTTTTCCTTTGATTTCCGTGGAATCACCTTTTTGGTAGTTGTTGCAAGAGGCGCTTGAGTTGACGTTTCGCTCCCATCTTGCAATTTCTCCTTATGTTGTGAGGACCTGGATCCCCACGACGAGATTACTGGATCATCTACAGCTCCCGGAGGCCTATGTGGCGTGTTGGTGAGATTTGTGCCCCATTTGGACATTAGTGTTGGGCTCATTGTGTTTTTGGATCACGTGGGTGATCATTGGACTCCGTCAGAGCTCCAAAAGTGGTTTCGCGCGCCAAGGATATTTAAATTGGACTCAGTGCAAAGTTCGGACCAAGGATTACCTTTCCGGATGCCTTCGGCAAATTTTGGAGTTGGAATTTGGCGAAATGGACATCAAATTCGGATTCAGCGCGCGAAAACGGTTAAAACGGACTACCCACTTATTTTTGGGCTCTGGACACTGTTCACGCCGGAACAGTGTTTCCGGCGGCGGCGGCAGCGGCGGAGCGGCCGCAGGCAGCGCGGCGGACGGAGGCGCGGGCCGCCCGGTCCACGCGGCAGGCGTGCGCCGGGGGCGGGACGCGTGGCGGCTCGGGAGTGGGCCGGTCCGCGGGGCGCGGTCTACGGGGGAGTGCGGGGCGCACGGTGGACCGGGGGTGACACGTGGCAGGTTTGCATTGGTTCGGTCCACACGATTTCGTGCACCGGGTTCACTAGGCAGTGGCATGACACGTGGCGTTCTCCGATTGGTGGGTTCTACTGTGCGCGGCAGGGTGGCAGGCGGCGGCGTCAGGCGCACGTGGGCGCGGTCGGGCGGATTCCCGCGCTTGGGGAGGACACGTGTCGGCGTCTGGGGGGCGCGACGTGTCGCGCGGGGAGCGGCTGGGGTTGCTGTCCGCTGTTTGGCGGGCGACGTGGCGGCCCAGGAGGGATTCGGGCGGCTACAGTGTTCGGGCGGCGGGGATTTCGGGCTGCTACAGTGCGCGCCCGAAAATTCCCAGCGCCCGGAAATCCGGACATATCCGGTATTTTCCAATTGTTTCAGCTGCCTATAAATAGCGATCCGAGCTCTCTTCTTCTTCCCTTTTTCCACCATTTCCGAGCCTCTTCTCGCCGGGGTGCCTTCAGCAAAGTTGATCCTCGTGTTTGGCTGCATCTTTCTGCAAAGTTTTGGGATTTTTGGTGGCACGCTTATCGAGGTTTCTATTTTTACGGCGCGGCGCGACGCTCGTTTCGTTTGTGGTCTTCTTCGTCGCGTTTTGGTGCGAGGACTCCCCCGGTTTACCCCGAGCACCTTTTTCAGTGATTCTTGCGCCCGTTGGCTTCACGACAGGTAGGGCTATGTTCCCATGTTTACTGGTTTTTTCCCATTCCGAGCTTTTCATGGGTCTTTCGGATCATCTTGTAACCCCTTTTTCTGGGCGGAGTTCTGGGACAAGCGGCGCGGTGTTTTGGTGATATCTTCGCGCACAGGCATCGGATTGGGGCGATTCAAGAGGCGATTTGCATCTACACATCACGAGGAATATGCCCAAATTTTCTTGGAATTTTCTGAATATTTCTCGAAGGTGAGATTATCTGTGAACAGTAATTGTTGCTACAGTTTTTGAGTGTAGTTTGATTCGGGGTGGTTCCCTTGTCCGAATTGTTTCTCAGTGTAGGAAGCTCGGAATTGGACGTGCAGTACTCGTTTCGAAGTATCGACGCGAGGATTACAGTGGTATTTTTATTGGATTTTCTGGGCACTTGCAGCAGGTGAAATATGCGCGGCTTTGGGACTGATTTTCAGATTGTGTATGTTTGGTTAATTTTGGAATAAAAGTGTAATGTTGAGCGTTATTGTTGTGCCCAGGGGTGTTTTAGCTGTTTGAAGCCGAGGCTTGCGCGACTTGTACCGTGGTCGTTATGTTGGCAGATTTTGGACCGCGGGCGTCTACCCCCTTCACCGACTTCAGGTTTGCCTTGGTTAAGCGCTTCAGGTGGGTGAGCTTATTTCAGTAATTGTTTAAGGCAATGTTTATGCTGTGGCAAGTATAAGTCCACTTGTGGGGATGTCACCCCTCTATGACTGATGCATGCATGTGTAGGGTACATAGTTTATATTGGTAAGTAGGTAAGCTTGTTATTGATAGCGGTATAAATGATTGCAAGAATAGTATTTATGAGGTATACTGAGGATTTGCATGACTTGGACATCTATATGATGACTAGTGTAAGCTTACCTAGGATAATGTTACCCTATGAGATTCTATAAACATGCCATGTTAGCACATAGCCTTTCTTGGGGTTGGATTATGATTTGGGACAGGATTTCGTAGCTATGTGCGGATTTGTACTCTGAGGAGTTATTCTGATCATTCTATTAATGAACCCTGAGTTGTGGACAGTTTAGTTTGAGATTGCGGCATGTTGCTTATTCCTAAAGGAACTATTATTATGCTTTACCCCCTTTATTTCCTTGAGGACATTTGCATGCTTGTATGGTCATGTAGTTAGGCCATCTTTTACTGCTGCACTACTTATTGGAACTTGACTTAGGAGAAAACCATGCTTTTCCTTTCTCCTTCTTGTTAGTCAGGTGGTCAGTGTTGCTCGGGTTCGAGCAGGGGGTCTGGGTAGTGTAGTCGGGACTTCGTGTCTGGGACAGGTTGGTTTAGTTGCGGGGCTTTGCGGCAACCGCGGATATTGGGCGGTTGACCGGATGTTTCTCTTTGCACCAGATTTGGGTGTCGGTTTTCCCTAGTGGATGGAGTTTCCCACTTATCGTTTAGTTGCATCCGATTGAGGTCGGGTCTTTCCTTGGTGGTTGAGTTTTCCCACTTTGATCTGATTGATGATCGAGCCCTGCTGTTTCGAGATATTGTTGATGTTGATGACAGAGATGCTTTACTCGTGTGGGTAGCTCCCCTCGAGTGCCGCTCCGGAGTAGGCTTCAGACCGTGTTGGGTTCCGGTCAGACCGTGTTGGGTTCCGGTCAGACCGTGTCGGGTGCCGGTCAGACCGTGTTGGGTTCCGGTCATTTGGACAGTGGATATACTGAGTTCGAGAGATTAGTGACAGAGCAGGCTGTACCGGGTTTTACACCGGTTCATTCGATTGAGTTTATTTCGGTCAAATACTTTCATTGTTACACTCGTGCCTGGGGGCCAAGGATAGACTGGTAGTTGAGTTTAGGTCAGTGATAGTATTGTTGTGAGCCGTCTGGTGGACGGTGGTCCCGTGATGTTGCGAGTACTTTGACCGCTGTGTGAGAGGTTGAGCATCTTGATTCTATCCGTTCTGAGAGAGAGAGCGTGGATTTTGACCATAGCCTGCATGATCCTCTACTCGATAGCGAGCTAGTCCGTTTGGACACCCTACGTAATTCCTGCCCGTCTTTGGGAGGTGGTTGTAGGTGGATGCAGGTTTGACTGGACCAGATGTGGCAGACAGTTCGATTGGGTCGTTGGTGCACTTTATGTGCTAGTGGTTGCATACCCCTGTTTGGGTCTCCCCTTTTGTCTTGGTTAGGAGCAGGGTAGCTGTTGAGAGTCTCCAGCCTACCCATTTCAGTCTTATGACTTGGGTCAGTTTTTGTCTCTTGAGGACTTGGTGGGCAGACCGTCGGGTCTGGCGGTGGTACCCACTGAGAACTCCCTTTTTGGTGTAGTTCTCACACCCTTTGGGGGTTTTCTCCCCCCTTTTTTTCTCTCCTCTCTTTGGTTGTGCAGAGTCTTAGCAGGTGTGGCCGACTCTGCGGTTGTTGATCGTGGCGAGGGAGTCGCGAGCTAGATCCCTACCCGGCGTTGGAGAGTAGCGGTACCCTTCAGAGGAGATCAGCAGTAGATTAGTTGTTTCTTTTTCCTACTTGAGAGACTTTTGTAGTGAGGATATTTTGTATCGAGAGACTGTACACTGTTGTATATTTACTGGAGTTACCTCCCAGTTGGGTTTAGAGCTTGTACTTGAGGATTTATTATTATTATTATTTTGGGAGGCAGACAGTGTTGTTTATTTTCAGTTGTACAGTGATTGATTTTAGTTACAGCAGATTCTTATTATAGCTCTGATATCTGTTTAGTTGTAGCACTTTTCTTGCAGGTAGGACGCTTCGCCTATGCAGGTTGGCATAGGTGGCGGATCTGTTGGCGGGCCCGGGTCGCAGTTTCGACCCTGGGGCGTGACAGATTAGAGTGGTATCAGAGCCTAGGTTGTAGGTCATGGTGGACTTAGAAACCCTAGGCTTATGGTTTGACCCTTGGTTGACTTTGTGAGAGTCGTGATTTTGCGAGAGTCCTGATTGAGTTTTATACCTCTCCCAAGGGACGGGAGGAGTGATTGGCATGTTTATTCTCCTAAGTAATTATGTTGGCTGCAGACAACATAATGCTGTGGAATGGGTGACATGCTTTAGACTTTCGCTGGATTGGGTCGAGTGTTGTTGTGTGTTGTTTTGTTGTTTCGTCGTGGTGAGCGGTGTCTCCCCGACGCTGGGTTTTGACCCGTGTGCATCCTGTCATGGCAGTTGAGCTTGAGCAGTTGGTTCTGGGCCGGATACCCGGATTGAGGTCAGAAAACCCCGGACCCAGATGACAGGATTGTCGGAGGCTTGTCAGCGGCTGAGGGAGCAGCTGGTCTTGATGACACAGTTGCCGGAGCACTGAGTAGCCCCCTCTGTGCCAAGGTTTAGTGTCGAGGCACCGAGGCAGGGTGGATGGTTGACGGCTGGTGAGCCGTGGGGCATGGTCGACCTATGGAGCCATGTTTGGCAGATGAACCACCCCGACTCGTAAGATTGAGTTTGGAGCCTTTGAAGGCAGAGTCGCGGCTGGTGGTGATGGAGTAATTAATTGAGAGCCTCCTTGTGCTAGAGAGTGTATGCAGTTGTTGAACCGCGCGCTCCGGATTCGAGGGACGAGGCGCATAGGATATATAAGATTGGGAGTGGATTGCGCCAGGATACCTTCCTGTTATTCTGTCCCTTCATTGTGGATTTAGATGCCTCGCGGGAGCAGGCACCGTGTATGGAGCGCGGCATTGCAGTTCCTTTGGATAGGGATCTGCCGCCAGGAGGTGAGTTCTGGATTTTGGCGCTTGGCGCCGGATGATGGAGGACAGATCGGCCGGCAGGGGCATGACCAATTTTCTTTTCTTGGATGACGAATTCCCGAGATGTCAGAGGTCGGGTGGACCCCGAAGGCGACATCAGTGTTTTATTTGAGTGGCGCAGCGGAAGCGTGGATTTGTTATCTGCGGAGGACCTTATTCGTCGCCTCAATGTGATCAGAGACAGAGGTCGTGCTTCCTTGTGATAGCCCTGATTTTCAGGCAGATTGAGCGACAACCACTTGCTTTGAGCGGATGAATCTGTGCCGCCCGGTTGGAGGGCGCCACGGTAGTGGATTGAGTATCGCAGGTGGGATTTCACCACGGTAGTCGGAGTTAGAGCATGATCCACTCTTACATGGGTTAGAGGCAGATTAGTTACCACGTGCACCAGAGGTACAGGTTCCTGTTGTTGTTGTGCACGTGGAGGAGGCTTTTGGATCATGTCCAGTGCGGCCGAGACCGCGAGATGCCGGCAGAATTATTGGAAATTTTAGCAATTAGGTGTTTTGACCTTATGCTTGAGATGGTTGGGCACTATGCCACAGGATGTTTGACTGCGGCAAGAGAGGACTTTGATCTTCGGCTAGGCGGGCAATTGGAGGCTTGCTCGTGGAGGTTGTTAGAGCACTCTGGTTTTAGCGACCGGATGAGAGGTGCTTACGGCGGCACCGGGACTCAGGGATATCTCTGTTACCCGCGAGATCCCGTGTGTGGATTCACCTTAGTTGTTGGTAATGCCGCCGGTTAGGGAGATAGAGATTGTGTTTGATGTGGTTCGAGGGACCGCACCACCCTGGACAGCACCTCATTGGATATCGCCGGTAGGGCTGAGAGAGACCCGATGGCACTGCTGCAGGGGCCGATGGATCGGGGGGTCTGTTTGACCTAGTGCCACGCCGTTGGTATACGGTGGTGATGCCACATCGTTGATACACGGATGTGAGGGTCCTTTTATGGTATCTAGGACCTTATTGATGGAGTTGTACTCCGGCAGTTGGTGTATGATCCGAGTGCCCACTTGGAGTTAGACAGCTGAGGACTTCGCCTAGGTGGCGTTGCGGACGCGGTGGGGGCATTCTGAGTTGTTAGTGAGGCCCAATGGAATGACGATTGCCCTGTGGACTTCAAGATCTGAGGAATAGTAGGTCCCAGTTGTACTTGGACGGACTGGGAGTGGTGTTTTCCGTGGATATTTTGATTTACTCCCAGAGTGACTTGGAGTACTAGGAGCACTTTGTGGATGTGCTACCATGCCCGTGTGGATGAAGCGGTATGCCAAGTTAGGGAGGTACAAGTTGTAGCTGCAGAAGCATACCTTCTTGGGTCGCTTTGTTCGAGCCGTAGGGACGGCGGTGGAACCTGACCAAGTGGATGTTATTCAAGTTGACCGAGACCAACTTTCATTCTTGAGGTGAGAAGCTTCTAGACTTGGCGGTGCCAAGAGAGCAGGGCCAATGGATAATGTGACTGGTATTAGCGCCAATGCTAGTGTTTCCTGTGTTGGGAGATGGAATTGTGTGTTTTGGTGATGCCTCCCATTGTGGCGGTAGAGTTACCGTGGGTGGATCTTCGGTCCACACTTCTTTAGTCCAACCCTGTGAGTGCTGTGGCAGGATGAAACACTGTTTTTGCAGGCAGCTTGGATTCCACAGTTGAGCCTTTCAGTACGTCCTTTATTTCCAGCTTGGATTGTTATACCTGGGCGTAGGCCATGCCTGCTTGGCTATCAGTTCTGATTACTCAGCATCTTGAGTGGGATTTTCGCGGATCGTTGTTGCTGGTTTGGGATTTTTGACCGCGAGTTTGAGCCTCCGCATTATGATCGCCTTTCGAGCCAGTTTTCCCTCCCGTTCACTGACGGTTTGGTCCCCGTCAGGGCATCTTTTCGACCCGGGGGTCTGTTGGAGTTATGTTGGCTTGTTGAGTGTCCAACCGTGGCTTGAGATTGTGCCTCTTGAGGATCCCTTTTGAGGGTAGCTCGTGGTCGAGTAGGCCACTCGGGTGATTTTGGATCGGAAGTAACCGAGTGAAGACCCCAGCTTATTGGATCTTTTTCCTCATAGGATGAATTTGTGGGTATACCTCGGGTGATCCTGGTTGAGTAGACACCAGGAGGTGGTTTGGGGCGTGTTGCGCTGTTGATTATTCTGTTTCCCCCGGCTCTTGATGGGGCCTCTGTGTTGTTTCACGTCTCAGCTCTGGAGTGTGTTGCTTTTGGATCCCTCGCCCGTGATCGACTTGCCCCTTTTGAGATCTGCGATTGTTGGAGTACGAAGGACGCCCGTTGCGATTTCTGGCTCGTGAGATGAGAGAATCGCATGTCGGGCCATGCCGTACTTGTTGTTGTTGTTGTTGGGAAGTAATCACGGGGAGTGAGTGATATTTCGGGAGCTGGAGGCTTTATTGATGAATACCTACCCGTGGTATGTGGGACCCTTGGGGGATTTGAGCTAGTTTCGAGGACGAAACTTTTCTTAGTGGGGGAGGATGTGAGGACCTGGATCCCCACGACGAGATTACTGGATCATCTACAGCTCCCGGAGGCCTATGTGGCGTGTTGGTGAGATTTGTGCCCCATTTGGACATTAGTGTTGGGCTCATTGTGTTTTTGGATCACGTGGGTGATCATTGGACTCCGTCGGAGCTCCAAAAGTGGTTTCGCGCGCCAAGGATATTTAAATTGGACTCAGTGCGAAGTTCGGACCAAGGATTACCTTTCCGGATGCCTTCGGCAAATTTTGGAGTTGGAATTTGGCGAAATGGACATCAAATTCAGATTCAGCGCGCGAAAACGGTTAAAACGGACTACCCACTTGTTATTTTTGGGCTCTGGACACTGTTCACGCCGGAACAGTGTTTCCGGCGGCGGCGGCAGCGGCGGAGCGGCCGCAGGCAGCGCGGCGGACGGAGGCGCGGGCCGCCCGGTCCACGCGGCAGGCGTGCGCCGGGGGGCGGGACGCGTGGCGGCTCGGGAGTGGGCCGGTCCGCGGGGCGCGGTCTACGGGGGAGTGCGGGGCGCACGGTGGACCGGGGGTGACACGTGGCAGGTTTGCATTGGTTCGGTCCACACGATTTTGTGCACCGGGTTCACTAGGCAGTGGCATGACACGTGGCGTTCTCCGATTGGTGGGTCTACTGTGCGCGGCAGGGTGGCAGGCGGCGGCGTCAGGCGCACGTGGGCGCGGTCGGGCGGATTCCCGCGCTTGGGGAGCACACGTGTCGGCGTCTGGGGGGCGCGACGTGTCGCGCGGGGAGCGGCTGGGGTTGCTGTCCGCTGTTTGGCGGGCGACGTGGCGGCCCAGGAGGGATTCGGGCGGCTACAGTGTTCGGGCGCGGGGATTTCGGGCTGCTACAGTGCGCGCCCGAAAATTCCCAGCGCCCGGAAATCCGGACATATCCGGTATTTTCCAATTGTTTCAGCTGCCTATAAATAGCGATCCGAGCTCTCTTCTTCTCCCTTTTTCCACCATTTCTGAGCCTCTTCTCGCCGGGGTGCCTTCAGCAAAGTTGATCCTCGTGTTTGGCTGCATCTTTCTGCAATGTTTTGGGATTTTTGGTGGCACGCTTATCGAGGTTTCTATTTTTACGGCGCGGCGCGACGCTCGTTCGTTTGTGGTCTTCTTCGTCGCGTTTTGGTGCGAGGACTCCCCCGGTTTACTCCGAGCACCTTTTTCAGTGATTCTTGCGCCGTTGGCTTCACGACAGGTAGGGCTATGTTTCCCGTGTTTACTGGTTTTTCCCATTCCGAGCTTTTCATGGGTCTTTCGGATCATCTTGTAACCCCTTTTTCTGGGCGGAGTTCTGGGACAGCGGCGCGGTGTTTTGGTGATATCTTCGCGCACAGGCATCGGATTGGGGCGATTCAAGAGGCGATTTGCATCTACACATCACGAGGAATATGCCCAAATTTTCTTGGAATTTTCTGAATAATTCTCGAAGGTGAAGATTATCTGTGAACAGTAATTGTTGCTACAGTTTTTGAGTGTAGTTTGATTCGGGGTGGTTCCCTTGTCCGAATTGTTTCTCAGTGTAGGAAGCTCGGAATTGGACGTGCAGATACTCGTTTCGAAGGTATCGACGCGAGGATTACTGTGGTATTTTTATTGGATTTTTCTAGGCACTTGCAGCAGGTGAAATATGCGCGGCTTTGGGACTGATTTTCAGATTGTGTATGTTTGGTTAATTTTGGAATAAAAGTGTAATGTTGAGCGTTATTGTTGTGCCCAGGGGTGTTTTTAGCTGTTTGAAGCCGAGGCTTGCGCGACTTGTACCGTGGGTGTTATGTTGGCAGATTTTGGACCGCGGGCGTCTACCCCCTTCACCGACTTCAGGTTTGCCTTGGGTTAAGCGCTTCAGGTGGGTGAGCTTATTTTCAGTAATTGTTTAAGGCAATGTTTATGCTGTGGCAAGTATAAGTCCACTTGTGGGGATGTCACCCCTCTATGACTGATGCATGCATGTGTAGGGTACATAGTTTATATTGGTAAGTAGGTAAGCTTGTTATTGATATCGGTATAAATGATTGCAAGAATAGTATTTATGAGGTATACTGAGGATTTGCATGACTTGGACATCTATATGATGACTAGTGTAAGCTTACCTAGGATAATGTTACCCTATGAGATTCTATAACATGCCATGTTAGCACATAGCCTTTCTTGGGGTTGGATTATGATTTGGGACAGGATTTCGTAGCTATGTGCGGATTTGTACTCTGAGGAGTTATTCTGATCATTCTATTAATGAACCCTGAGTTGTGGACAGTTTTAGTTTTGAGATTGCGGCATGTTGCTTATTCCTAAAGGAACTATTATTATGCTTTACCCCCTTTATTTCCTTGAGGACATTTGCATGCTTGTATGGTCATGTAGTTAGGCCATCTTTTACTGCTGCACTACTTATTGGAACTTGACTTAGGAGAAACCATGCTTTTCCTTTCTCCTTCTTGTTAGTCAGGTGGTCAGTGTTGCTCGGGTTCGAGCAGGGGGTCTGGGTAGTGTAGTCGGGACTTCGTGTCTGGGACAGGTTGGTTTAGTTGCGGGGCTTTGCGGCAACCGCGGATATTGGGCGGTTGACCGGATGTTTCTCTTTGCACCAGATTTGGGTGTCGGTTTTCCCTAGTGGATGGAGTTTCCCACTTATCGTTTAGTTGCATCCGATTGAGGTCGGGTCTTTCCTTGGTGGTTGAGTTTTCCCACTTTGATCTGATTGATGATCGAGCCCTGCTGTTTCGAGATATTGTTGATGTTGATGACAGAGATGCTTTACTCGTGTGGGTAGCTCCCCTCGAGTGCCGCTCCGGAGTAGGCTTCAGACCGTGTTGGGTTCCGGTCAGACCGTGTTGGGTTCCGGTCAGACCGTGTCGGGTGCCGGTCAGACCGTGTTGGGTTCCGGTCATTTGGACAGTGGATATACTGAGTTCGAGAGATTAGTGACAGAGCAGGCTGTACCGGGTTTTACACCGGTTCATTCGATTGAGTTTATTTCGGTCAAATACTTTCATTGTTACACTCGTGCCTGGGGGCCGAGGATAGACTGGTAGTTGAGTTTAGGTCAGTGATAGTATTGTTGTGAGCCGTCTGGTGGACGGTGGTCCCGTGATGTTGCGAGTACTTTGACCGCTGTGTGAGAGGTTGAGCATCTTGATTCTATCCGTTCTGAGAGAGAGAGCGTGGATTTTGACCATAGCCTGCATGATCCTCTACTCGATAGCGAGCTAGTCCGTTTGGACACCCTACGTAATTCCTGCCCGTCTTTGGGAGGTGGTTGTAGGTGGATGCAGGTTTGACTGGACCAGATGTGGCAGACAGTTCGATTGGGTCGTTGGTGCACTTTATGTGCTAGTGGTTGCATACCCCTGTTTGGGTCTCCCCTTTTGTCTTGGTTAGGAGCAGGGTAGCTGTTGAGAGTCTCCAGCCTACCCATTTCAGTCTTATGACTTGGGTCAGTTTTTGTCTCTTGAGGACTTGGTGGGCAGACCGTCGGGTCTGGCGGTGGTACCCACTGAGAACTCCCTTTTTGGTGTAGTTCTCACACCCTTTGGGGGTTTTCTCCCCCCTTTTTTTCTCTCCTCTCTTTGGTTGTGCAGAGTCTTAGCAGGTGTGGCCGACTCTGCGGTTGTTGATCGTGGCGAGGGAGTCGCGAGCTAGATCCCTACCCGGCGTTGGAGAGTAGCGGTACCCTTCAGAGGAGATCAGCAGTAGATTAGTTGTTTCTTTTTCCTACTTGAGAGACTTTTGTAGTGAGGATATTTTGTATCGAGAGACTGTACACTGTTGTATATTTACTGGAGTTACCTCCCAGTTGGGTTTAGAGCTTGTACTTGAGGATTTATTATTATTATTATTTTGGGAGGCAGACAGTGTTGTTTATTTTCAGTTGTACAGTGATTGATTTTAGTTACAGCAGATTCTTATTATAGCTCTGATATCTGTTTAGTTGTAGCACTTTTCTTGCAGGTAGGACGCTTCGCCTATGCAGGTTGGCATAGGTGGCGGATCTGTTGGCGGGCCCGGGTCGCAGTTTCGACCCTGGGGCGTGACATATGTGCCCTGCAAAACCACAACGAAAACATACCTTAGTGCTTGACGATCCCGAAGAGGGTGAAGTAGGCTTGTTGACGTTGTTTGTCGCAAATTCCGGTGTCGGAGGAGGAGATACCGACTGGGGCACAAAGACTGTCCCAATCGAACTAAAATTGTCTTCAGTTCGATTGTATCCGAGGCCGAATCTGTTGAGTTTTTATAGGATCCACAAGGATCTAAATAGGTACTATCAAACAACTAGAGGGGGGGTGAATAGGTGTAATACTTATAAAACCAAATCTCAGTGCAAAATAAAAACCAATGCAGAAATAAAAAACAGCACACCGAGATATACGTGGAAACTCCAATCCAGGAGAAAAACCACGGGACCAACACGCAATAACAATCCACTAAGAATAGAAGAATAACAAGGTGATTACCGACTCCACGGACTCAACCCCTCCTTCAGCTTCTTCGGACCTTGCGCTGACCGGTTGGATGTCCACGCAATAACAATCCCCTAATAAAAGAAGAATAACAAGGTGATTACCGTCTCCACGGATTCAACCCCTCCTTCAACTTCTTCGGACCTTGCGCTCCACCGTTTGCACGTCCACTGCACACGTTCGAATCCACGAACGCCACTCGAATCCACGAGCACACGTTTCGAATCCACGAAACGCCTTTAGCACACCGAATCCACGATGCCACGTCGAATCCACGACGCAAACTCAGCCGGTAAGAATATTGGCTTCGATGGTGATCCTTTGCTTAGATTATCAATGAAGATCCATGGGAAAAATCTCTAAGCAAAGATTAGATCAATTCGACAAAAGATATGTTCTTGAAAGAACCATCGAATTGACCTAAAAGAGGCTATAAAGAAGAACGATAAAAACCTAGCCTCTAGGGTTGCTCTCAAGTGTTTTATCAATTGATCGGCCGTGCTCCCCCCGTTTTTGAGAAACCCTAAATGTCTATTTATAGTTTAGAAACCTTTGGAAAGAGATAAGAATCAAAAACTTACCTTATCTGGAAATTTTCAGGATGGCGATCCGGATCGGATTTACTGTGATCCGGATCGTCGTAACGAGTCAGGCTATTCCAGAAAAACAGGGTTCGGGATCCGGATTGAAATGCCCGATCCGGATCGTTCATGTATTCCAGCAAAAACCCATGTTCGGGATCCGGATCGAAATGACCTTTGATCCGGATCGGATTTGCCAATGAACAAGCACCCTTCGGGATCCGGATTGGACTGTCTGATCCGGATCCTGAACATGTCCCATGTCCAGTTTTTTATTTTTCTGTAATTAAAAATTCATCAAAGTGTTTCTACACTATAAGAAAGTATTCGGATCACCACAATTATTTAGTTAACCATACCTGATCCTTTTGAATACTTTCTTCTTGAGATTGATGTAACTGATCCACAATTCTTCAACTTCAATCTTCAAGACTCAAGACACTGAGTGTCAACTTGAGCTCTTCTTGAATCTTCTCTAAGTCTTTGATTGCTGATTGACAATTTGATCCCTTTAAGACTCCGACTCAACTCACTGACATGACTCACGAAATATGCCAACACCAAAAAGCCGTAACAATCTCCCCCTTTGGCAATTTCGTGACAAAACCCAAAAATACATAAAAACGCTCAAGTCACTCATCTTAAACCAAAAAATCGAAATTCAATGTTATCACCAAAACATTGATTTTCTTTGCGTGAAAGATCCAATAAATACAAAATTACATTTGAACCAAACAATCCTAGAACATACTCTATGACTTAGGACTTGGAGTCTTAAAGTGTTGTAATTCCTGCAAAACAAAACTCCAAACAAAATCAAACGTTAGTCATTAGAAATTAAAATCCTACATTTGATTCGTCCTTTTGGTTCTTTTGTTTTTCGGCTCTTTCAATCTTTTCTTTATCTTCCCCTATCTTGAGCATCTCTAACATGTTCACCATGTTCTCCATGTTCTCCCCCTTTCTTGAGCATCTATGTTCTCCCCCTTTGTGATACGATCATTATTTTCTATCTCCCCCTTTTTATGATATGTCCATCATTTCCGTTCTCCCCCTTTTTGTCACAAATTGTCAAACAGTGAACATACTAGACAAAAGGAAATCACTAACAACATTAGTTTATAGAGAAAGAGAGATAAAAGCTTAGTTCCGGTATATGACAAAAATGCAGATTGCGTACCGGTACCAGAAAGCAAAAATCAAATAATTTCTTGAAACAAATCCAGATTTTAGAATCTTTTCAAATACCGATTTGTATTCCATCAAGAAATCAATTTAAGTGCTTTAACCAGTGAATTCACACAGATGCCATTCAATCCAATTAATTTCACGAAATTAAAAAGATTTACTCCTAAATCATGAAAAACAAAGATAAAGCATTATAAACAGTTTTTCATGTTATCCATAAAAGCTAGAAAAAGTATGTAAGCACTTTAGCGCATCAACTTTAAACAAAAGTCATCGTTTCATGCAACAAGAAATAGATTATACCAAATCTATCAAAAATACTCAAAAATGAAATGAAAATTTATGGAAATTAAAACCCTTAAAGTTGAACAACTTCAATCACATCTAACATGATCTTATGCGTAATGCCTTTATCAAATCATCAATTTGGTAAAGAAAATGAAATACCAAGATCAATAGATGTTTGAAATCCCAAATATGGTAGATAATATATCTAGACAATCTGTTGAGAAGAGTGGCTCTTTGAGCATCTTTCGTTAAAAATCCACCTTATACCAACCTTGAAATTTGACAGAGTCAAGTGTTTCAACATGCATTTTATTTAATCAAAAATTGAAAAACCATGCTTGGTATACATGTGGTAGCTGCACACAGTACTCGGACGACCGAGGTGGTAGCTCTTTCCTCCATGTGGTGGTAGTTTTCACACTCCTCGTTGGGATGTAACTCTTTCCACATCTTTTGAGCATTTTACTTTTCTTTGACTCCCCCACAATTGGCTATCAATTATTTAAGATATAAGGTATTCAACCAAAAATTGATCTCGCATTCATACTCGACTAAATAGTCAAATAAGATAATGACTATACCAAGAGATCATTGAGAGAGAAAATGACTTTGATCACTTATCTTGGCCAATTTCTCTCTCTCAATGATCTCTTGGTATAGTCATTATCTTATTTGACTGCTTAGTCGAGTATGAAATCGAGATCAATATTTGGTTGAATACTTTATATCTTAAATAATTGATAGCCAATTGAGGGGGAGTCATAGAAAAAGTAAAATGCTCAAAAGATGTGGAAAGAGTTACATCCCAATGAGGAGTGTGAAAACTACCACCACATGGAGGAAAGAGCTACCACCTCGGTCGTCCGAGTATTGTGTGCAGCTACCACATGTATACCAAGCATGGTTGTTCAAATTTTGATTAAGTAAAATGCATGTTGAAATACTTGACTTCGTCAAATTTCAAGGTTGGTATAAGGTGGGTTTTTTAAAGAAAGATGCTCAAAGAGCCACTCTCTTCAACAGATTGTCTAGATACATTATCTACTATATTTGGGATTTCAAACATCTATTGATCTTTGTATTTCATTTTCTTTACTGAATTGATGATTTGATAAAGGCATTACTCATAAGATCAAGTTAGATGTAATTGAAGGTGTTCAACTTTAAGGGATTTAATTCTTGTAAATTCTCGTTTCATTTTTGGATATTATTGATAGATTTGGCATAATCTAATTCTTGTTGTATGAAACGATGATTTTTGTTTAAAGTTGATACACATTTGTGCTTACAACCTTTTTCTGGTTTTTCTTGAATTTCTCTGAAATTTTCTAAAGAAAAAGTTGGAGCCGATCCGGATCGGGCAAGATGATCCGGATCCCGAACGCAGGTATTCTTCTGCGGGCTGACGATCCGGATTGGACCTGCCGATCCGGATCCCGAACGCAGTTTCTCACTGCGGGTAGCCGATCCGGATCGCAAGCATGGGATGATCCGGATCGCGGCTAGGGTTTTATAAAGAACAAAAGGGTTTTGATTTCTTTTACTCCAATCTTTTGTTCTAAAGTTTCCAGAGCCTCTCTCTCTAGATTTCATCCTTCT
Source organism: Tillandsia leiboldiana (assembly GCA_029204045.2). Lineage (NCBI taxonomy): Eukaryota > Viridiplantae > Streptophyta > Magnoliopsida > Poales > Bromeliaceae > Tillandsia > Tillandsia leiboldiana. Next base: position 25,569 of record JAQNDB010001645.1, on the reverse strand, counting down.
TGGAAGCTTTCAAACTCAAGTTCTTCAACTCCAAGTAAGTTTTATTGATCAAAATCTCGGTTTTTCACCGTTTTTCTCTATTCCTCCTCAAACGTGATGAATTTCTTGGATCAATTTTGTTTGTGGATGGTTTTTGATCAAATTTCTTTTGAAATAAGAACTCTGGGTAGATTAGTTTTGATTATATGCTAGGTATTCTCCTGATTAACGGATTTTTAGGCTTCGATTTCTAAAATTTCGGTTTTAGGGAATATAATAAGGATTTTCGAAAATCATGCAATTGATCTATTTTTAAAAGTCCTTTTGCAAAACTAATTTGATTCTTAGTCTCTCTACATGATTATGATTGTTTGGGTACAATTTGTTAAATCTTTGAAAATTAACATTTTTTTCATGTGTTCTTGAGTTATTGTTCACAGGATTTTAAATCTTTTAAGCACTTGCACCAATGGCGTTCGCGTGGATAATCTTCCTTTTGGTAGCAATGGTAGGACCTAGTGCGTCTTCTATAAAAAGAGAACAAGATGACTCAAATCAAGAAGAGACAAAGAAAGTTTGTCAAAATGATTCAGAATCAGATGAAGAAGACTGGGAAGAGATTTGTGAACAAGCACAAAAAGCTATTGACAAAGAAGATAGGTTGTATTTGAAGAACAAGAAGCTGATGAAATCTTCCTCAACAACCAAGCAGTACACTAGGCGAAAGAATTCGAGGGGAACTGGAATTCAGGTTGATAAACCCCTCACCAGAGCTCGCTCTCTCCCTAGAGAATCTCCATGGACTGAAGGTCAAGATGCACCGTCTGGATCTATACTACATCCTTCAACGTCCTGGAGACACACGGCAAAAGCGAATGTAAGGTCCTCAATTCGACAAGAACAGCGAAGATCATCTGCTGAACAAGACAGTGTATCTACAAATCTCAAACAGATTATCTCTGAGCAACATAAGATGAAAAGAAAGGTCTCCACAATGTCAAAAATGCTTCAAGCGATTTTGAAGAAGTTGGATTGTACCAATCCCACTAGTTCTGATTCAGACTGACTTAAATTTCTTTCTAATCTTTTCTTGTGCAGGTTTTTCAGTTTTTAGGACTTACTCTTAGTTCTAGTTCTTATTTTTCGGAACAATTTTTGAAACTTTTAACTCTCCTTAATTTTTGTGATTTTGGCTTTGTTTGTGACAAAAAGGGGGAGAGAGTTTAGAGAGAACTTGAACAATGAACTTGAACAATGATGTGATGTGAACATCAAGGTAAGTGAACATCAAGGGAACTTGAACAATGTGAATGTGTGAACATCGAGGTAAGTATAACCTCTTTCATGTGTGAACATCGAAGTAAGTAGAACTTCAACTTTTGGTTTTCATTTGTTTTGAATGCATGCCTCGACTAACTATTCGACTAACTATTTGGGCATGTAATATAACTAACAAATTGATGTTCACTAACATGACATTTTGTTTTTTTGATTGCATAGAAGATATGTTGGTTTTTGACTATGATTCTCTTACATATCTGAATTCTCAAATGTCATGATGATCAGATAAACTCTATCTCTGTACTAGGTTTTGAATGTTAAATATTCTTGAGGTATCTAACGATCTCTTTTTGTCAAGAATGATTTCTTTGTGCAGAGAGTACAGATGTCTAAGTCTAGAGTCTGTTTTAGGAGTTTATCTCATGTTTTAAATTTTTGGATCTCTATTGTAAATTTTTGTTGTATGGTGATAGCAACAAAAATATCTTTTTGAATTTTCTTGAGTGGATCTGTGTTTTGTCACGAAACCGCCAAAGGGGGAGATTGTTACGGAATTTAAGTTGGCATAGTTTCGTGAAAGGTTTAAGTCTTGAAGATTGAAGATAAAGAAAGTTGGATCATTTACCTCAATCTCAAGAAAGAAGAATTCAAAAGGATCAGGTATGTTTAACTAAAGATTATTGGTGATCCGAATACTTCTTGTAGTGTAGAAACACCTGGAAGAGTTTTTAATTGCTTAATTATCAAAAACTGGTGTTCGGACAAGTTCAGGATCCGGATCAGAGCCAGCGATCCGGATCCCGAAGGTTGTTGTTTCATACAATACTTCAATCCGGATCGCAGCATCTCACGATCCGGATCCCGAACGTTGAGTTTTCTGAATTGTATGAACGATCCGGATCAGACAATCCGATCCGGATCCCAAACGTGTGATTGTCCGGAAACCGTCTTTTTTGCTACTGCAATCCGGATCGCCCAAATCCGATCCGGATCGCCGTCCGTCAAAATTCCAGAAATGTTAGGTTTTTGATTCTTATCTCCTTCCAAATGTTTCTAACCTATAAATAGACCCTATGACTCTTTTTCTAGGGCGAATCCAAATAATCCACATAGCCGTCATTTTCATATATCATCTTATACGGCTCTAGATCCACATATAGAGAAGAAAGGAAATCATTAGAGAATACTCTATGTTTCTTCATCTATATTGATTAGTTTGATTCTAGGTTTTCATACTCACATCTTGAGTTGAATCAAACTAATGAATACTTAGATGGTATTTCCGATCTATCTTTGATCTAAGTATTCGGCGGATCATCACCACCAAAAACAACGATTTACCCCAAAAATCGGCGCGTGGATTCGCGTGTCCTTGTGGATTCAAGGTTCAACCGCTCTCGTGGATTCGGAGCGAGGCACGTTCGTGGATTCGAAGGGTGCTATTGGGTGAAGACCGTGGATTCGGTCGGACGTCGTGGATTCGACGTTGGACGCCGTGGATTCGGCGTTGGGGCGCAGATCGTGGATTCGAGAAGCGTCGTGGAGCGAGCGGAGAAGATCCTCTAGGAGCGTATGGAAAAGGTTGAGTCGTAAGTGTGTACGGTAAATCACCTTGTACGTGTTTTAATTCTAGTGGATTTCTGCCGTGTTATCGGTCCCGTGGTTTTTTACTCCGGTGATGGAGTTTTCCACGTAAAAATCTTGCGTATTATTTTTATTTCCGCATTGGGTTTTTATCGCAACGATTTTTGAGTGTTTATACGTTTACACCTATTCACCCCCCTCTAGGTGTTTTTTTCCCCTATTTAGATCCTTATTACATATAACCCAACAAAGTCAATATGACCAATGCTCCAAGATTATGATTATGGAGTAAAGTTGATAATCCAAATAAAATTAAATTGGAGTGATTGAAAGTGAAAAAAAAAAACTTTTTATTCAATGCACTTGTTCGTTAAAATCCTTTTGTTTAAAAAAACAAAACATAAAAACGAAGAGCATTGAAAACATGTAATGCAGAGATTCAGAAAAATATGAAAGGAAAACCAATCAAAGCATTACATACAGTCATAAGCTATTCAGAACTTAAGACAAGGAAAGATATCACCTTTCCGAATCCAAAATCGCTGGATTTTGGGTTGTCTTGATTCGTTGTGGCCGGGGGTTGTCCGCTTTGACTGTTGATCCACCTTAGGTCTTTGCCTCGCAATGATCCACTTGTATGATTGATGTTGTGGCTCGGACCTTTGGTGGGTTGAGTGAACTCCTTTGACTTGATGTATCTTTTGAGTCCGTTGAGTTCGCTCCGTAGATGAAGTTGCCGAAGGACTCTTCTTTCTCTTTTTCGGGCAATTCTTCACCAAATGTGCTTCAAGTCCACAAAGGTGACACGTTCTTCCTTTCAATTTCATTGCGGAACTTGAAGCATGCACAGTTTGGTCCTTTTTAAATCCCAAACCAACCTTGCTTGTTTGACCTAATCCGGACATACAATCAAGTTTCTTCGAACCGGTTGAAATCCTTTGTATGTCGGATTTAAGTTGATGGACTTGCTTGGTCAAAGCTTGGTTGGTAACATGAATCTCCTCAAACTGCTTTTCAAGAAAACCAATCTTGTCCATATATGATTTTGCGTTCGTCTCCGATTGGTTTAGCTTTTCTTGGAGGATTTTATTGTTATTCAATAAACGTCCTTGTTCCTCCTCGAGATCATGAAGTTTTATCTTTAAAGCATGATTCTCGTCTTGATTCTCAAGTCGTTGCTTCCTCAACTTCTTGATATGCTTGGCCATCTTGTTAGATTCCGCAAGAAGTTGTTGATATGCCTCAACGAGTTCTTCTTCGTCCGATTCCCCCTCACTTGATGACTCTCCGTTGGATGTTGATGTTTCATGCAAAATCAAAGGAATAGAGTCAGTGATTAAAGATGATAAACAAACATTAGAAGAGGGAATTTGAGAAGCATGTAAGGCAACGACTTTTTCCTCTTTACTTGAGGTCGATTCATTAGAAGTAGAATCATCCCAAGTTTTCGCTTGCAAAGCCTTCTTTTTATATGATTTCGGAGAAGGACATTCCGTTGAAAAATGGCCGTAGCCTTTGCATCTATAGCATTGGATTTCCCCTTCGAAATCATCTTTTTCTTTTTCTTTAGAAGGTTTTGCAAAGCTTTTGAGGTTAGAGGATTTAGAACCCGATGATCCTTTAGAAGGTTTCGTGGATGAAGATCCATCGGTTCGATTCTTCCAAAACTTCCGACGAAATTTCTTTGTGATCCGCGCCAATTATTCTTCAAAATCGGCAAAAGAGATTTCATCGTCGGAACTCGATTCGCTATCTTCTTCCTTTGATTTAAATGCAATACCTGTAAGCTTAGAAGAAGACTTGGAAGAAACTTGATTAGTAGGAAAAGTCATTTCATAAGTTTGCAAAGCGCCTACTAATTCCTCTACACTCATCTCATCCGGATGACTAACGGTTTCAATGGCGGTAACCTTTGCCCTAAACCGTTCCGGAAGAGTCCGAAGTATCTTTCTTACAATTTTCGACTCCGAGATCTTTTCTCCTAAATTAGCACAAGTATTGATTACATCTTGAAGTCTAGTGTAATAATCTATAAACAATTCATGCTCTTCCATATGAATAGAGTCAAATTGACTTGTAAGCATCTGGAGCTTTTGAATTTTTACAAGATTAGTACCCTCATGTGTAATTTTGAGAATATCCCAAATTTCCTTCGCGGTTTCACACGCGGAAATTCGTGTGAACTCAGTCGAGGAAAGGGAATTAAATAAAGCGTTCATACCTTTCCCATTGTAAGAAGATCTTTCGAATTCCTCTGTGGACCATCTAGAGCGAGGTTTTGGGGTAGTAGAATTTCCTACTTCCTCAACAGGATGCACCCAACCGTATTCCACGGATTGCCATACCCGCTCATCAATTGCGATGAGAAAAGCTCTCATCCGCACTTTCCAATAAGCATAATTAGTCCCATCAAAAAGAGGAGGTCTATAAATATTACCACTTTCACCCAACATGATAGATAAACCTAAAACCCGCTCTGATACCAATTGTTGAGTTTTTATAGGATCCACAAGGATCTAAATAGGTACTATCAAACAACTAGAGGGGGGGTGAATAGGTGTAATACTTAAAAAACCAAATCTTAGTGCAAAATAAAAACCAATGCGGAAATAAAAAACAGCACACCGAGATATACGTGGAAACTCCAATCCAGGAGAAAAACCACGGGACCAACACGCAATAACAATCCACTAAGAATAGAAGAATAACAAGGTGATTACCGACTCCACGGACTCAACCCCTCCTTCAGCTTCTTCGGACCTTGCGCTGACCGGTTGGATGTCCACGCAATAACAATCCCCTAAGAAAAGAAGAATAACAAGGTGATTACCGTCTCCACGGATTCAACCCCTCCTTCAACTTCTTCGGACCTTGCGCTCCACCGTTTGCACGTCCACTGCACACGTTCGAATCCACGAACGCCACTCGAATCCACGAGCACACATTTCGAATCCACGAAACGCCTTTAGCACACCGAATCCACGATGCCACGTCGAATCCACGACGCAAACTCAGCCGGTAAGAATATTGGCTTCGATGGTGATCCTTTGCTTAGATTATCAATGAAGATCCATGGAAAAAATCTCTAAGCAAAGATTAGATCAATTCGACAAAAGATATGTTCTTGGAAGAACCATCGAATTGACCTAAAAGAGGCTATAAAGAAGAACGATAAAAACCTAGCCTCTAGGGTTGCTCTCAAGTGTTTTATCAATTGATCGGCCGTGCTCCCCCCGTTTTTGAGAAACCCTAAATGTCTATTTATAGTTTAGAAACCTTTGGAAAGAGATAAGAATAAAAAACTTACCTTATTTGGAAATTTTCAGGACGGCGATCCGGATCGGATTTACTGTGATCCGGATCGTCGTAACGAGTCAGGCTATTCCAGAAAAACAGGGTTCGGGATCCGGATTGAAATGCCCGATCCGGATCGTTCATGTATTCCAGCAAAAACCCATGTTTGGGATCCGGATCGAAATGACCTTTGATCCGGATCGGATTTGCCAATGAACAAGCACCCTTCGGGATCCTGATTGGACTGTCTGATCCGGATCCTAAACATGTCCCATGTCCAGTTTTTGATTTTTCTGTAATTAAAAATTCATCCAAGTGTTTCTACACTATAAGAAAGTATTCGGATCACCACAATTATTTAGTTAACCATACCTGATCCTTTTGAATACTTTCTTCTTGAGATTGATGTAACTGATCCACAATTCTTCAACTTCAATCTTCAAGACTCAAGACACTGAGTGTCAACTTGAGCTCTTGTTGAATCTTCTCTAAGTCTTTGATTGCTGATTGACAATTTGATCCCTTTAAGACTCCGACTCAACTCACTGACATGACTCACGAAATATGCCAACACCAAAAAGCCGTAACAGAATCTGTTTGTTTGACCAAGACCAAGCATCTTATCCAACTTACTCCTTCCAGAAGAAAATTGTTTTAAATCATCCTTGAGTTGGAAAATGGTCTTCGTCATTTCCATTTTTTCCTGTCGAGCCTCGCCGTAGAGCTTCAAGAAGTAATTCGCTTTATTCACCATATCTACATAATTCTTCTCGAGATGCTCATTATACTCTTGAAGGGAAACATTTACTTTGATCAGATTATCCCTTTCCACTTCAAGAGCGTTTGAGAGAGAAGTTGCCCTTTTTGCTTCTTCTTCGAGATCCTGCAAACTCCCTCTCATACTCTTGTTTTGCTTTGCCAGTATCTTTGAGACCTTCAAAAGTTTATGGTAGGCAAAAGCAAAATCTTCACCTTCAGAATTATCCGATTCATCGTCCGTTGCATTCTTTTCAACTTGAGAGGAGTTGGACAATGACTCAGATGTACTTGCCATAAAGCATATGAATGGTGAAGATGTGGATGCGTGGAATGCCGTTGCGTTATTTTCTTCATCACTAGAAGATGACTCATTTGACGTTGAGGTGTCATCCCAAGTGACGGCTTGCATCGCTTTCTTCTTTGCCGGATTCTTATTGGGACACTCCGTTGAGATATGGCCGTATCCTCGGCACTTGAAGCATTGGACTTGTCCCTCTGAGCTTTTCTTATCCTTTGAAAAACTTTCTTGCTTTCTTGACTTTTGGCTTGAAAAACCTTTGCCTTTCTTCCACTTTCCGAAGGATGGAGTTTTACTTGAATTACCCCTTCGAAAGTTTCTGCGAAACTTTCTTGTCAAGAGAGCAAACTGCTTCTCAAAGTCCTCCATAGATACGTTCTCATTATCGTCTGAGGAGGATGAATCCGCATCTTCTTCTTTTGTTGTTTTCAACGCAAAACCTGAAGACTTAGAAGTAGATGCTTTTCCAGAAGAATTGTTAGTAGGAAATGTCATTTCATATGTTTGTAATGAACCAACTAATTCTTCTACACGGATTTCGTCCGGGTGTTTAATAGTTTCAATGGCCGTAACCTTGGAACGAAATCTTTTAGGAAGAGTCCTTAAAATCTTTCTTACAATTTTAAATTCTGGAATTTTCTCTCCCAAGTTAGCACATGAATTCACGATGTCTTGCAATCATGTATAATAATCTGTGAACAATTCATTTTCTGCCATGAAAATGGAGTCAAACTTGCTCGTAAGCATTTGCAGTATTTGAATCTTCACAATGTTAGTTCCTTCATGTGTAACTTGAAGAACATCCCAGATTTCTTTCGCAGTCTCACATGCTGAGACGCGAGAGAATTCCGTTTGAGACAGGGCATTAAATAGAGCGTTAATTCCTTTGCCATTGTAAGAAGATAAGTCTATCTCTTCCTTGGTCCATTTCGACCTAGGTTTGATGGTGTGAACATCAACAATAATTTCAGTCGGATTAAACCATCCTAACTCAATTGATTGCCACACCCGTTCGTCGATGGAAATAAGAAATACTTTCATCCGTACTTTCCAGTAGGCATAGTTTGTTCCATCGAAGAACGGGGGTCTGTTGATGTTTCCACTTTCAGCCATTGTTTACAACCCTATTCCCGCTCTGATACCACTTGTTGGGTTATGATAGAATATGGATCTAAATAGGGGAAAAAACACCTAGAGGGGGGTGAATAGGTGTAAACCATAAACACTCAAAAATCGTTGCGCAATAAAACTCGATGCGGAAATGAAAAAAAAATAACACGCACGATTTTTACGTGGAAAAACTCCAAATCGGAGTAAAAAACCACGGGACCGATAACACGGCGAAATCCACTAGAATTAACACACGTATAAGGTGATATACCGTACTCACAGACGACTCAACCTTTTTCATACGCTCCTAGTAGATCTTCTCCGCTCGCTTCGCAACGCTTCTCGAATCCACGAATAGCGTCCAACGCCGAATCCACGGCGTCCAACGTCGAATCCACGACGTCCAACCGAATCCACGGACTTCACCCAGTAGCACGTCTCGAATCCACGAACGTACCTCGCTCCGAATCCACGAGAGCGGTTCCACCTTGAATCCACAAGGCCACGCGAGTCCACGCGCTGATTTTGGGAAAATCGTTGTTTTTGGGTGGTGATGATCCGCCGAATACTTAGATCAAAGATAGATCGGAAATACCATCTAAGTATTCATTAATTTGATTCTACTCAAAATCTGAGTATGAAAACCTAGAATCAAATTAATCAATATAGATGAAGAAATATAGATTTAATCTCGTTATTTCCTTTCTTCTCTATATGTGGATTTTTCTCTTTTTGACCGTATTTTGGATTACCCTAAAAAATGAATCGTAGGATCTATTTATAGGTTAGAAACTGTTGGAAGAGGATAAGAATCAAAAACTAACCTTTTCTGGAATTTTACAGTACGACGGTCCGGACTGGAAATATGGCGGTCCGGACTGTCGTAAGGAAACAGACTATTTCCAGAAAAATCGACGTTCGGGGTCCGGACTGTAATTTTCACGGTCCGGACTGTTCATGCAATTCCTGCAAATTCCACATTCGGGGTCCGGACTGAAGTGACCAAGGTCCAGACTGGAATTGCGCATGAACTATCCTATGTTCGGGGTCCGGACTGTAATGTCAGGTCCGGACTCTGAACATGTAGAATGTCCTGTTTTTTATTTTTATGCAATTAAAATTTCATCCAAGTGTTTCTACACTATAAGAAGTATTCGGATCACCAAAAATATTTAGTTAAACATACCTGATCCTTTTGAATTCTTCTTTCTTGAGATTGAGGTATATGATCCAAACTTCTTCATCTTCAATCTTCAAGACTTAAATAATTTCACGAAATACGCCAACACAAATTCCTTAACAAGGAGGATTTTGAGTTGCATATATTTTCATTTTCGGCAGTTTACTTTCAGCTCTGATATCTGTATAGTATAGTTGATCTTTTGTAGGTTAGTCGCTTCGTCTATACGGGGCTTTCCGTATGGGCGGCGGATCTGTTGGCAAGCCCGGGTCGCAGTTTCGACGCCGGGGCGTGACAGATTAGAGTGGTATCAGAGCCTAGGTTGTAGGTCATTGTGGACTTAGAAACCCTAGGCTTGCGGTTGGACATTAGGATGACTACGTGAGAGTCGTGACTTTTAGCGAGAGTCCTGATTGAGTTTTATACCTCTCCCAAGAGACGGGATGAGTGATTGGCATGTTTATTCTCCTAAGCGATTATGTTTGCTGCAGACAACATAATGCTATAGAATGGATTGTTAAGGAATTTGTTTTGGCGTATTTCGTGAATGTGTTAAGTCTTGAAGATTGAAGATAAAGAAGTTTGGATCATATACCTCAATCTCAAGAAAGAAGAATTCAAAAGGATCAGGTACGTTTAACTAATTAATTTTGATGATCCGAATACTTCTTATAGTGTAGAAACACTTGGATGGATTTTTAATTGCATAAAAAATCAAAAACTGGACATAGGACATGTTCAGGATCCGGATCAGTGATCACAGTCCGGACCCCGAACGTTGTTTGTTCATGCGCAAATCCAGTCCGGACCGTGGATCTTCAGTCCGGACCCCGAACGTGGATTTTGCAGAAACTGCATGAACAGTCCGGACCGTGGTACTTCAGCCCGGACCCCGAACGTATGTTTTTCTGGAAATTGTCTGTTTAGCCACGACAGTCCGGACCGCCGATTCCAGTCCGGACCGTCGTCTTGAAAAATTCCAGATTAGGTCAGTTTTTGATTCTTATCCTCTTCCAACGGTTTCTAACCTATAAATAAACCCTACGATTCATTTTTTTAGGGTAATCCAAAAAATACGGTCAAAAAGAGAAATCCACATATAGAGAAGAAAGGAAATAACTAGATTTAATTCTATGTTTCTTCATCTATATTGATTAATTTGATTTTAGGTTTTCATACTCAGATTTTGAGTAGAATCAAATTAATGAATACTTAGATGGTATTTCCGATCTATCTTTGATCTAAGTATTCGGCGGATCATCACCACCCAAAAATAATGATTTTCCCAAAATCGGCGCGTGGACTCGCGTGGCCTTGTGGATTCAAGGTGCTACCGCTCTCGTGGATTCGGAGCGAGGTACGTTCGTGGATTCGAGACGTGCTACTGGGTGAAGATCGTGGATTCGGTTGGATGTCGTGGATTCGACGTTGGACGCCGTGGATTCGGCGTTGGACGCTAATCGTGGATTCGAGGAGCGTTGCGGAGCGAGCGGAGAAGATCTACTAGGAGCGTATGGAAAAAGGTTGAGTCGTCTGTGAGTACGGTATATCACCTTTGTACGTGTTATAATTCTAGTGGATTTCGCCGTGTTATCGGTCCCGTGGTTTTTTACTCCGGTTTTGGAGTTTTCCACGTAAAAATCTTGCGTGTCATATTTTCATTTCCGCATTGGGTTTTATAGCGCAACGATTTTTGAGTGTTTATTGTTTACACCTATTCACCCCCCATCTAGGTGGTTTTTCCCCTATTTAGATCCATATTTTAACATAACCCAACAATTGGTATCAGAGAGGGAATAGGGTTGTAAACAATGGCTGAAGGTGGAAACATCAACAGACCCCCGTTCTTCGATGGAACAAACTATGCCTACTGGAAAGTACGGATGAAAGCATTTCTTATTTCCATCGACGAACGGGTGTGGCAATCAATTGAGTTAGGATGGTTTAATCCAACTGAAATTATTGTTGATGTTCACACCATCAAACCTAGGTCGAAATGGACCAAGGAAGAGATAGACTTATCTTCTTACAATGGCAAAGGAATTAACGCTTTATTTAATGCCTTGTCACAGACGGAATTCTCTCGCGTCTCGGCATGTGAGACTACGAAAGAAATCTGGGATGTTCTTCAAGTTACACATGAGGGAACTAACCTTGTGAAGATTCAAAAGCTTCAAATGCTTACGAGCAGATTTGACTCTATTTTCATGGCAGAAAATGAATCTTTCACAGATTACTATACACGATTGCAAGACATCGTGAACACATGTGCTAACTTGGGAGAGAAAATTCCAGAATTTAAAATTGTAAGGAAGATTCTAAGAACTCTTCCTGAAAGATTTCGTTCCAAGGTTACGGCCATTGAAACTATTAAACACCCGGACGAAATCCATGTAGAAGAATTAGTTGGTTCATTACAAACATATGAAATGACATTTCCTACTAACTATTCTTCTGGAAAAGCATCTACTTCTAAGTCTTCAGGTTATGCGTTGAAAACAACAAAAGAAGAAGACGCGGATTCATCCTCCTCAGACGATGACGAGAACCTATCTATGGAGGACTTTGAGAAGCAGCTTGCTCTCTTGACAAGAAGATTTCGCTGAAACTTTCGAAGGGGTAATTCAAGTAAAACTCCATCCTTCGGAAAGTGGAAGAAAGGCAAAGGTTTTTCAAGCCAAAAGTCAAGAAAGCAAGAAAGTTTTTCAAAGGATAAGAAAAGCTCAGAGGGACAAGTCCAATGCTTCAAGTGCCGAGGGTACGGCCATATCTCAACGGAGTGTCCAAATAAGAATCCGTCAAAGAAGAAAGCGATGCAAGCCATCACTTGGGATGACACCTCAACGTCAAATGAGTCATCTTCAAGTGATGAAGAGAATAACGCAACGGCGTTCCACGCGTCCACATCTTCACCGTTCATATGCTTTATGGCAAGCACATCTGAGTCATTGTCCAACTCCTCCCAAATTGAAAAAACTGCAACGGACGATGAATCGGATAATTCCGAAGGTGAAGATTTTGTTTTAGCCTACCATAAACTTTTGAGGGATTCAAAGAAACTGGCTAAGCAAAACAAGGGGTTAAGAGGGAGATTGCAGGATCTCGAAGAAGAAGTAAAAAGGGTAACTTTTCTCTCGACCGGTCTTGAAGTGGAAAGAGATAACCTGATAAAAGCAAATAATTCACTTCAAGAGAAAAATGAGCATTTCAAGAAGGAACATGTAAAAATGATTGATAAAGCTGGTTACCTCTTGAAGCTCTACACCGAGGCCCGACAGGAAAAAATGGAAATGACAAAGACCATTTTCCAACTCAAGGATGATTTAAAGCGTTTTTCTTCTGGAAGGAGCAAGTTGGATAAGATGCTTGGTCTTGGTCAAACAAACCGATTCGGCCTCGGATACACTCAAACTGGAGACAGTCCTAGTTCGAGTGGAACAGTTTTTGTGCCCCAGTCGGTAACTCCTCCTCCGACGACGGAAATCACTGTATACAACGACAACAACCCTACCTCACCCTCTTCGGGATCGTCAAGAACAAAGGTATGTTTTCGTTGTGGTTATGCAGGGCACATTAGAAGAAATTGCAAGATAGGAGCAAAACGATCAACTCAAGCGCCTCTTGCAATAACTACCAAAAAGGTGATTCCCCGGAAATCAAAAGAAAATTTTTCAAAGGAAAGGAGCCTTGGTAGTTCACCTCGCAAGACGATGTCAAGCAATGAATCAAACAAGATGCTTTCACCAAGGAGAATAACTTCACGAATATTACTGACGCAGTCCAAAAAGGTTTGGGTGCGCAAAGGTGAAATCTTCCCTTGTCTTGTTGTTCATACTTCTTTACATGCTTATGACAACTCGTCTTGGTATCTGGATAGTGGATGTTCCCGTCACATGACCGGTGACAAAAACTGTTTTCAAACTTTAGAGAAAATCTCCAGAGGACATGTTGTTTTCGGAGACGGTCGTTCCTCCAAAATTGTTGGAAAGAGAACAATCGCTATTCCAGAGGGCCCGGTTTTGAACAATGTCTTATTTGTTGAAGGCCTAAAGACTAACCTCATTAGTATAAGTCAACTTTGTGACAATGGTTTCTCAGTTAATTTTTCTTCAGTAGAATGTATTGTAACTGATAAGGACCATGTATTCTTTTTGAAAGGGGTTAGATCTTAAAATAATTGCTATGTTGTTTCAAACAAAATTTCTGAAAAATGTAACCTAGTTTCTTTGGATAATGAAACTCTTTGGCATGAAAGACTAGGTCACATTAATTTTAAAGAACTAGCAAGGATTTCAAACAAAGACGTGGTTAAGGGGGTTCCTAAACTTTTATTTAAGGAAAACATTGTGTGTGGTGGTTGTCAAAAGGGAAAACAATCAAGGGCTGCACACAAGAACTTGAACCACGTTGGTACCTATCGGCACTTGGAATTACTGCACATGGATTTAATGGGGTCGACTCGTCAACCATCTTTGGGAGGTAAATGGTATATTTTTCTTTTGGTTGATGATTTCTCTAGGTATTCATGGGTAACATTTTTAAAAGAGAAAGCGGATACTTTCGACTCTTTTCATGAGATTTGTCATCGTATTATGATTGAAAGAAATAAAAAAATCGTTCGTGTTCGAAGTGATAGAGGTGGAGAATTCATTAATTCTAAATTCATTGATTTTTGCACTTCCAATGGCATAAAACATGAATTCTCAGCACCCTATACACCTCAGCAGAATGGTGTAGTCGAGCGCAAAAACAGGGTTGTTCAAGAGATGGCGCGTGTGATGCTTCATAGCCGGAATTTACCGTTATATTTTTGGGCTGAAGCTGTGAACACCGCCGTCTATGTAATTAATCGAGTGTATTTGCGCCCGGGAACTTTAAATACACCATATGAGCTGTGGTTTTGTAGAAAACCAAATATCAAATATTTTCGTATCTTTGGGAGTCGTTGTTACATTTTACGTGACCGCGAAAATCTTGGAAAATTTGACTCTCGAAGTGACGAAGGGATTTTCATGGGTTATTCTACAAACAGTAGAGCATATCGGGTATTTAACTTGAAATCTAAAATGATGGTAGAATCTATAAATGTTAAAGTAGATGAAGCTTTTCACTTTGCATCTGATAAATCTACCCCTGATATGTCTCTAGATGATGATTCTCCTGCAAATGCATCTTCTCATAATAATTCTTCCGATAATGTTGATGCATCTAATGGTTCTTCAAGTTTATCTGATGTGCAGGATTTATCACATGTACCTCCGAGTACTCCGTTACCACAAACGTTACGCATCTCCAAGGATCATCCAGAATCTAATATTATTGGAGACCCACAAGAAGGAGTCAAGACTCGGAGACAGTTGGTTTGTGGAGTCGCATGCTACGTCTCCATGATAGAACCAAAGAACATCGATGAAGCTCTTCGGGATGACTACTGGATTGAAGCAATACAGGAACAACTCCATCAGTTCGAACGAAACAAAGTCTGAGAATTAACGAAGCCTCCGAAGCAACACAACGTGATTGGTACTAAATGGATTTTCAAGAATAAGAAAAACGAGGATGGTACCATCATCAGGAACAAAGCACGCCTAGTTGCTCAGGGCTACTCACAAATTGAAGGTATAGACTTTGATGAAACGTTCGCCCCGGTAGCTAGACTCGAGTCAATTCGTATTTTATTCGCCATTGCTTGTCATTTTAAAATCAAACTCTTTCAAATGGACGTTAAGAGCGCGTTTTTAAATGGATTTTTAAATGAGGAAGTTTATGTGGCTCAACCGAAAGGTTTTGTAGACTGTAAACAACCTAACCATGTTTTTCGTTTGAAAAAGGCTCTTTACGGTCTAAAACAAGCACCGCGAGCGTGGTACGAAAGGTTGACAAAGCACCTATTAGAAAAGGGCTATACTCGAGGGGGAGCAGACCGGACTCTCTTTGTGAAGCATTATCAGGATAACTTCATTGTGGCACAAATCTATGTCGATGACATTGTATTTGGTGCAACTAGAGACAATGATGCTTCTAAATTCGCGGAAACCATGGAAAGCGAATTTGAGATGTCAATGATGGGCGAACTGACATACTTTCTTGGATTGCAAGTGAAACAAAATGATGAAGGCATTCATTTGTGTCAATCCAAGTATGCAAGGGAGTTGGTGAAGAAATTCGATTTAGAAAACTCTAAAGATTTTCCGACTCCCATGGGAACTAGCAATAAGGGATTAGGAAGTGAATCTCTTAGTGAGAGTGTAGATGAGAAGCTTTATCGCAGCATGATAGGAAGTCTACTCTATCTCACAGCTAGTCGCCCGGATATATCCCTTAGTGTTGGGATTTTCGCAAGGTATCAATCAGCACCAAAGGAGGTTCACCTGAAAGCGGTGAAAAGGATCATCCGGTACATCGAAGGAACTTTGAATTTCGGAATTTGGTATCCTATGGGAACAACGCTTGACATTATAGGATATTCAGATGCCGATTGGGCAGGATCTGTGGATGATCGGAAGAGTACGAGTGGTGCATGTTTTTATCTTGGCCATTGCCTTGTTGCATGGCATAGTAAAAAGCAAAACTGCATTGCACTCTCGACTGCCGAAGCGGAATATATTTCAGCGGGTAGTTGTTCAACCCAACTCATTTGGATGAAAAGTGTGTTGAGCGACTTCCGGATTTCAGCAACTTCGGTAACGATTATTTGTGACAACACAAGTGCTATAAATATTTCTAAAAATCCTGTGTTGCACTCGAGAACAAAACACATTGAACTTAGATATCATTTTCTAAGAGAGCTAGTTGAATCAAATATTCTTCAAATTTCTTACATTTCAACTGAGAATCAATTAGCTGACATCTTAACAAAACCTTTGGATCAAAAACGTTTTATTCATTTGCGTAAGGCAATTGGAATGCTTTCCTTGAAATAATTCCTTTTTGAAATCATTGCTTAGGTTAGGTTTTGTTTTGTGTTTTTGTTCATTATCTATGCTTAGACATAGAACATTAATTGAGCATTAGTATTATTGACTTTAATTGCATCCCTTCATTTATTTAGAAATTTATTATGCTTTGAATATCATAATAATTCATTTGATGCAATGATCATTTATGTCAATTAAGTCATCTTTGTCTTGATCAAAGTCAATTTCTCTCTCAAATGATCTCTTGGTTTAGTTTTTATCTTATTTGACAATTGAGTCGAGTATGAAATTGAGATCAATTTTTAGTTGAATACTTCATATTTTAAATAATTGATAGCCATTTGAGGGGGAGTTAATGAAAATTGTTATGCTCAAAAGATGTGGAAAGAGTTACATCCCAATGAAGAGTGTGAAAACTACCACCACATGGAGGAAAGAGCTACCACCTCGGTCGTCCGAGTACTGTGTGCAGCTACCACATGTATACCAAGCATGGTTTTTCGAGTTGATTAGATAGAATGCTTTTTGGAATACTTGACTCTGTCAAAATTCCAAGGTTGGTATAAGGTGGGAATTTTATTGAAAGATGCTCAAAGAGTCACTCCTTACAATAATTTGACTAGACATATTATCTAATTTATCTGGGATTTCAAACATCTATTGATCTTGGTATTTCATTTTCTTTACCAAATTGATGATTTGATAAAGGCATTACTCATAAGATCGTGATAGATGTAATTGAACTTGTTCAACTTTAAGGGATTTAATTTTTATAAATTTCTGTTTCATTATTTGGATATTAATGATAGATTTAACATAATCTATTTCTCTTGACATGAAACGATGATTTTCGTTTAAAGTTGATACACAAAAGTGCTTACAATCTTTTTCTGAATTTTCTAGAATTTTTCGGAATTTTTCTGAAAAAAAAGTTTGGAGCCGATCCGGACTAGGCAATCCGATCCGGATCCCGAACGCAGGAATTTCCTGCGGGTAGCCGATCCGGACTGGATTCACGATCCGATCCGAACCGCGGCTAGGGTTTTATATAGAACAAAAGGGTTTTGATTTCTTTTTACTTCAATCTTTTGTTCCTAAGTCTCCAGAGCTTTTCTCTCTACAAATCAACTGATTTGGAGCCTTTTCAACTCAGGTTCTTCGATTCCATGTAAGTTTTCTTGATCAAAAACTCGGTTTTCCACAGTTTTTCATCTTTTTGCTCAAAAACGTGAGGAAATCTTGTAACTTTTTCGTTTGAGCTTGGTTTTTGGTCAAATTTCTTTTGAAATAAGAACTCTGGGTAGATTAGTTTTGATTATATGCTAGGTATTCTCTTGATTAACGAATTTTTAGGCTTCGATTTCTGAAAATTCGGTTTTAGGGCATATAATAGGAATTTTCGAAAATCATGGGATTGATCTATTTTTAAAATTCTTGTTGCAAAACTAATTTGATTCCTAGTCTCTCTACATGATGATGATTGTTTGGGTACAATTTTTTCCAATTTTTGAAAATAAACAATTTTTTGCGTGTTCTCGAGTTCTTGCTCACAGGACTCTCTTTCACAAGCACTAGCAGAAATGGTGATCACCTGGATAATTTTTCTTCTTACTGCAATGGTTCACACGAGAGCAACAAACAAATTGAAAAGAGCCAAGAAAACTCAGAGAAAAGGTGAGTTTTTAACGACTCAGAGACTGAATCTGAAAATGAAGAGGTGAACTGGGATGAATTGATGGACGATGAAACAATGCCTATTAAGTCGATGCGAAAGACCCCTGATTCACTAAAAGGAAAGACTGCTCTGGATAAAGGTAAAGCACCAATGACATCATCATCTATCTCGATGAAAAGAAAAAGACTGGCTCGACGGTTTGGACGAGCACGAGGGGTTGAAATTAATGAACCAATAGCTCCTGATTCTCCACCCCGTGAGGAACAAGTGTTCGTTAATGCAGATCGTCTAAGGGCATTTGAGAATCGTGAATGCATTGGTGAGAGGCATGTTAATATTGGGGCTCTACGAGACCACTCCCCGGAGTTTGGTATTTTGATTGAACAAGCAAACCTTCTTCAAGTATGCCGATTCCCAGAAATGCTTGGATACTGTCTGCATCGCGTAAGGACCTTCTACACAAATGCATGGCACCTTCGAGAAAATGAAAACGGTCCGATGGAGTTTTACACGAATGTTCAAGGCACGAGATTTAAAATAACTCCACAATTGATTGGCGAGGTCTTAGGAATGCAAGCTAGCAAGACAGGAATTAACTACTTGAAAGGAAAGAGTTTGACGAACACGATGTGGCAAAGGGTTATAAGGGGAATATGTTTGGAGGGAACTCAATCAACGGAGAAATCAGTCAAATCCAAAGAACTTCGTCTTGAGTACCGGTTCCTAAACTTCATCACATGTTACAATATCCTTCCAAACATGTAGACGAAAGTCTTGAGATGGGATCGAATGCTGTTTTTGTATCTCTTAGGACATCCGTCAGAGGCAATGGGATTAAATATCAATATTCCATACATTATTAGGAATAGAATGACAAGATATGTTGAGCATCCTCATCCCACGGAAAGAATCCCATTTCCATTGATTATAATGAGGATTTTAAAGAAATTTCAGGTTGATATTAGTTCGACAACTTATCAACACTGTTTGGGCATGATCAATGAGTCCACCATTGTTAAGTCCCTTCATAAGCTGCCTCATGTCACTCCGACTCCTCCATGCAGAACGAAACCCGGCATCGACACTTCCGCATCACCGTCACGACCAGCACCCGCATCAGAGGATGAAGCATCAGTCACATCCATTTATAAGGAACAACAACGCCTATCCTTTGAGCA
The DNA here is from genome assembly GCA_029204045.2 of Tillandsia leiboldiana. NCBI lineage: Eukaryota > Viridiplantae > Streptophyta > Magnoliopsida > Poales > Bromeliaceae > Tillandsia > Tillandsia leiboldiana. Next base: position 6,314 of record JAQNDB010001645.1, on the reverse strand, counting down.
AGAACAGATTACGAAGGAACAGAAGAGAATTTCAGATGAGCTTGAATTCATTACAGCAGCTCAAATCACTTTGACGAAGAAGGTTACGTCAATGAAAAGGTTGATGAAGAAAATGTTCTCGAAGATGGGCTGTACGAGCTCTGAGGACTCTGAGTCCGATGATTGATTCTTACTAATCATTTTTGTTTTGCAGGTTTCTCATTTTTTTTAGTTTAGTTCTTATTTTTTGAACTTTTAACACTTCCCTTTATTTTTGTAATTTTGGCTTCTTTAGTGACAAAAAGGGGGAGAGAATATAAGAACAATTAACAATTGGAACTGTGAAAGGTGAACTTTGAAACCATGAAAGGTAAGTATCAAAGCAACTTTTGGTTTTGTATTGTGATTGCATGCATGCTTCGACTAACTATTTGACTAACTATTTGGGCATGTATTATTACTAACAAGTTGTTTGATTACTAACAAGTTCTGTGACATTTGGATTTTATTGCTTAGAAGATATGTCTATTTCTGATTATGAAATCTTAATACATATCTGAGTTCATAAATGTCATAGTGAGTATAAACTCTATCTCTGTTTGGTTTTTGAATTGCAAAACATTCTTGAGGTATCTAACGATTTTGCTTTGCCAAGAATGTTCCCTTTTTGCAGAGAGTACAGATGTCTAAGTCTAGAGTTTGTTTTAGAAGTTTATCTCATGTATTTATTTATTGGTTCTCAAATGTAAATTTTTGTTGTATGGTGATAGCAACAAAAATATCTTTTTGAATTTTCTTGAGTGGATTCTCTGTTTTGTCACGAAACCGCCAAAGGGGGAGATTGTTAAGGAATTTGTTTTGGCGTATTTCGTGAATGTGTTAAGTCTTGAAGATTGAAGATAAAGAAGTTTGGATCATATTGTTGGGTTATATGTAATAAGGATCTAAATAGGGGAAAAAACACCTAGAGGGGGGTGAATAGGTGTAAACGTATAAACACTCAAAAATCGTTGCGATAAAACCCAATGCGGAAATAAAAAATAATACGCAAGATTTTTACGTGGAAAACTCCATCACCGGAGTAAAAAACCACGGGACCGATAACACGGCAGAAATCCACTAGAATTAAAACACGTACAAGGTGATTTACCGTACACACTTACGACTCAACCTTTTCCATACGCTCCTAGAGGATCTTCTCCGCTCGCTCCACGACGCTTCTCGAATCCACGATCTGCGCCCCAACGCCGAATCCACGGCGTCCAACGTCGAATCCACGACGTCCGACCGAATCCACGGTCTTCACCCAATAGCACCCTTCGAATCCACGAACGTGCCTCGCTCCGAATCCACGAGAGCGGTTGAACCTTGAATCCACAAGGACACGCGAATCCACGTGCCGATTTTTGGGGTAAATCGTTGTTTTTGGTGGTGATGATCCGCCGAATACTTAGATCAAAGATAGATCGGAAATACCATCTAAGTATTCATTAGTTTGATTCAACTCAAGATGTGAGTATGAAAACCTAGAATCAAACTAATCAATATAGATGAAGAAACATAGAGTATTCTCTAATGATTTCCTTTCTTCTCTATATGTGGATCTAGAGCCGTATAAGATGATATATGAAAATGACGGCTATTTTCCTTAACCCTAGAAAAAGAGTCATAGGGTCTATTTATAGGTTAGAAACATTTGGAAGGAGATAAGAATCAAAAACCTAACATTTCTGGAATTTTGACGGACGGCGATCCGGATCGGATTTGGGCGATCCGGATTGCAGTAGCAATAAAGACGGTTTCCAGAAAATCAACCGTTCGGGATCCGGATCGGATTGTCTGATCCGGATCGTTCATACAATTCAGAAAACTCAACGTTTGGGATCCGGATCGTGAGATGCTGCGATCCGGATTGAAGTATTGTATGAAACAACAACCTTCGGGATCCGGATCGCTGGCTCTGATCCGGATCCTGAACTTGTCCGAACACCAGTTTTTGATAATTAAGCAATTAAAAACTCTTCCAGGTGTTTCTACACTACAAGAAGTATTCGGATCACCAATAATCTTTAGTTAAACATACCTGATCCTTTTGAATTCTTCTTTCTTGAGATTGAGGTAAATGATCCAACTTTCTTTATCTTCAATCTTCAAGACTTAAACCTTTCACGAAACTATGCCAACTTAAATTCCGTAACAATCTCCCCCTTTGGCGGTTTCGTGACAAAACACAGATCCACTAAAGAAAATTCAAAAAGATATTTTTGTTGCTATCACCATACAACAAAAATTTACAATGGAGATCCAAAAATTTAAAACATGAGATAAACTCCTAAAACAGACTCTAGACTTAGACATCTGTACTCTCTGCACAAAGAAATCATTCTTGACAAAAGGAGATCGTTAGATACCTCAAGAATATTTAACATTCAAAACCTAGTACAGAGATAGAGTTTATCTGATCATCATGACATTTGAGAATTCAGATATGTAAGAGAATCATAGTCAAAAACCAACATATCTTCTATGCAATCAAAAACCAAATGTCATGTTAGTGAACATCAACTTGTTAGTTATATTACATGCCCAAATAGTTAGTCGAATAGTTAGTCGAGGCATGCATTCAAACAAATGAAAACCAAAAGTTGAAGTTCTACTTACCTTTCAAGTTGAGGTTATACTTACCTCGATGTTCACACATTCACATTGTTCAAGTTCCCTTGAGGTTCACTTACCTTGATGTTCACATCACATCATTGTTCAAGTTCATTGTCATTGTTCAAGTTCATTGTTCAAGTTCTCTCTAAACTCTCTCCCCCTTTTTGTCACAAACAAAGCCAAAATCACAAAAATTAAGGAGAGTTAAATAGAACAAATTAAAGAAACTCCTGAGAACTAAATAAGAACAAAAACATAAAAACCTGCAAAAAGAAAGATTAGAGAAAAGAAGAAAACTTTATGCAGAGTCGTCGGAGCTGATACACCCAAGCTTCTGAAACATTTTCTCGATCCGTTTGTTTATAGAAGCTTGTTCCTTCTTAACTTCTTTGATATCCTCTTTCATTTCAGCGACATCAGTAGCCATGCGCTCTTGCTCGTTTGAGAGTCGCTGTTGTTCCTTAAAGATTGAACTCACTGACGCATCATCATCAGAAGTGGATGGAGGTGCCTGCTGTGCTAGTGGAACAGGAGGAGTTTCTGTTGCAGAGGTTGTCGCTCGTTGTTGTTGTGCTCGTTGCCGGTGAGGAGGTATTAAGGGTTCATCTTGTTTAGTCGATAAGGACTTCACAATTGTTGTCTCATTAATGGTGCCCAAACTGTACATGTATGAGCTCGCGCTTGTATCGACTTTAAACTTTCGAAGGATGCGCATGATAATCATTGGGTAGGGTAGTCTCTCTGTGGGGTGAGAGTGTTCCATATACCGCGCCATCCTTGACCAAATGAGATAAGGAATATTCAAGTTTGCTCCCATCAATGCGGCCGGGTTTCCAAGAAGATAAAGGAATAACATTCTGTCCCATCGAAGAACCTTCGTATTCATGTTGGGAAGAATGTTGTAGCAGACAATGAAGTTTATATACCGATACTCTGGTCGAAGCTCTTTAGAGAAAACAGAATTTCCGGTCGACCGAGTATCTGGAAGACATATTCCATTAACTACAACTCTCCAGGAGTTGTCGTTGAAACTTTGAGTTTTTAGGTAATGGAGTCCATCAGCTCTGGCTGTCATACCTAGCACATCTCCAATCAGTTGGGGTGTGACTTTGATTTTGATATTTTTAACCAAAGTGTGAAATTCTCGACGTCCATCAACGTGATCAATTAGACTTGCAGCGTTCTGATAAAACATTCGAACTGAGTGTGGACAGTACCCAGTAGTCTCAGGGAAGTTGCAAATTTGAGCAAGACCAACCTGGTCAAACAAAATTCCAAAAGCTGCAGATCGTTCCTTCATCGGTTTGACATTGACATGTCTCTCGCCAATGCATTCCCTCTTCTCAAAGTCCTTGATTCTTGCGGAGCTGATGAAGTCTTGTGGAGGAGGCTGGCTAGCAACTGGTTCCTCAATGGTAATTCCCTGAGCACTGCCTCTTTTCCTTGCACCAGTTTTTCTTTTTGTTCCAAATGGACTTGGTTCCATTGGTGCTTTCCCTTTTTCTGCTGCAGTAGGTTTTGAAGCTTCAGCAGTTGCTTTTCCTTTGGAGATAATGGGAGCAGCTCCCTCGATTTCGAGGTTATCCCAGTCGATCGATCCGTCTCCGACTCCGTGTCGGAATCAACCTTAGTCTTCTTTGCTTTCTTAGCCTTCTTAGGCTTGGCAGTATCCTTGACAGGTACCATGGCAGCAAGTAGGAAATAATCCAAGTGATCACCATTTTGATTGCTAGTGGTTTCTTGAGAAAAGAAATCCTGTGTGCAACAACTCAAGAACACATGAAAAATTGTTAATTTTCAAAAATTTGAAAAATTGTACCCCAAACGATCATAATCATGTAGAGAGACTAAGAATCAAATTAGTTTTGCAAAAGGACTTTTAAAAATAGATCAATTGCATGATTTTCGAAAATCCTTATTATATGCCCTAAAACCGAAATTTTAGAAATCGAAGCCTAAAAATCCGTTAATCAGGAGAATACCTAGCATATAATCAAAACTAATCTACCCAGAGTTCTTATTTCAAAGAAATTTGATCAAAAACCATCCACAAACAAAATTGATCCAAGAAATTTATCACGTTTGAGGAGGAATAGAGAAAAACGGTGAAAAACCGAAATTTTGATCAATAAAACTTACTTGGAGTTGAAGAACTTGAGTTTGAAAGCTTCCAAGAAGGATGAAATCTAGAGAGAGAGCTCTGGAAACTTTGGAACAAAGATTGGTAGTAAAAGAAATCAAAACCTTTTGTTCTTATAAAACCCTAGCCGCGATCCGGATCATCCATGCTTGCGATCCGTATCGGCTACCCGCAGTGAGAACTGCGTTCGGGATCCGGATCGGCAGGTCCAATCCGGATCGGCAGCCCGCAGAAGAATACCTGCGTTCGGGATCCGGATCATCTTGCCCGATCCGGATCGGCTCCAACTTTTTTCTTTTAGAAAAATTCAGAGAAATTCAAGAAAAACCAGAAAAAGATTGTAGCACAAATGTGTATCAACTTTAAACAAAAATCATCGTTTCATACAACAAGAATTAGATTATGCCAAATCTATCAATAATATCCAAAAATGAAACGAGAATTTACAAGAATTAAATCCCTTAAAGTTGAACACCTTCAATCACATCTAACTTGATCATATGAGTAATGCCTTTATCAAATCATCAATTCAGTAAAGAAAATGAAATACAAAGATCAATAGATGTTTGAAATCCCAAATATAGTAGATAATGTATCTAGACAATCTGTTGAAGAGAGTGGCTCTTTGAGCATCTTTCTTTAAAAAACCCACCTTATACCAACCTTGAAATTTGACGAAGTCAAGTATTTCAACATGCATATTACTTAATCAAAATTTGAACAACCATGCTTGGTATACAGGTGGTAGCTGCACACAATACTTCGGACGACCGAGGGTGGTAGCTCTTTCCTCCATGTGGTGGTAGTTTTCACACTCCTCATTGGGATGTAACTCTTTCCACATCTTTTGAGCATTTTACTTTTTCTATGACTCGCCCTCAATTGGCTATCAATTATTTAAGATATAAAGTATTCAACCAAATATTGATCTCGATTTCATACTCTACTAAGCAGTCAAATAAGATAATGACTATACCAAGGGATCATTGAGAGAGAGAAATTGACTTTGATCACTTAGAAGATGATTTAATTAACATAAATGATCATTGCAACAGTGAAATATTATGATGGCAAAAGCATAATAAATTTCTAAATGTGCGAAAAGATGCAATTAAAGTCAATTATGATCTATGCTCAATTAATGTCCTATGTACAACATAGATAATGAACAAAACAAAAACAAATACAAAACCTATCCTAAGCAAAGGTTTTCAAAAAGAAGTTTATTTCAAGGAAAGCATTCCAATTGCTTTCGTAAATGAATAAAACGTTTGATCCAAAGGTTTTTGTTAAAAAGTCAGCCAATTGATCCTCAGTTGAAATATATGAAAAGGTGAAGAGTATTTTGATTCAACTAGCTCTCTAAGAAAATGATATCTAAGTTCAATATGTTTGTTCTAGAGTGCCACACAGGGTTTTTAGAAATGTTAATTGCACTTGTGTTGTCACAAAGAATTGTTACCGAAGATGCTGAAATGCGAAGTCGCTCAATACGCTTTTCATCCAAATGAGTGAGTGAGCAACTTCCAGTGAAATG